>QLOZ01000002.1:0-32974 GCA_003314065.1 Lactarius sp. MG50
TGACCTGTCGTACGTCGAACCCCAGCTGACGAACCGGGGGTGGTCCGAACAGCTGGAATCTCGGGCTCGTCACCGTGTTCCCCTTGGCGGGGATATATCCGCTCATGAAACGCGTGACGTACTGGCCACAGGCCTGGTTAGGTACGTAGCAGCCCTCTGGACCGAAGCGTTACATATCCCGAACCACCCCATGCGTTGGTAGGTGTGGCGATGAATACGATAGCCCTCGTAGCATGGAGCGCGCTGCATGCGGACGTCGCCCCCGCGTCGGTGGCACTCTTCATGGGTTGCTGGTCGTGAGTTGCAAATTTTTACGTCTTTCGCGACGAGGATCATGAAGGGGGGGCTGATGCGAACACTTTTTCACAACAGTTGGACGCTCTACTACGGCGCGTACCTTCACCCATTTGTTCCATCTTTTTCTTTCTGTCTGAACCCTCCAACTTAGATACCATCTACGCCCTCCAAGACAAGCGCGACGACGTGCAGGCAGGCGTAAAATCGACGGCGATCCTATTCGGTGAACACGTGAAGGCTATTTTGGCCCTTTTTGCTGGGTTGCTGGTCGCATGTCTGGCGGCGGCCGGCGTATTAAACCACCAAGGCGTGCCGTACTTTGCCCTTACTGTCGGGGGCACAGCCTCCTACCTCATCGTGCAGCTTCTAAAACTAGACGTTGATGACCCGAAAAGCTGTTTTAAGGCGGTGAGCAGCTCCACCCTCACTTCTTTTGGCTGCGCGCGCTGACTTTTGGGATAGTTCGAATCGAATGGCTTCACTCTGGGCGGAATCGTTTGGGGTGGCCTGTTTGTAGACTATCTTCTTGGATGAAATCCATCTACCGGCGTTGCACGCCCTATATTCCTTATATCATCAGTCGATAATGTTGCCCCTTAATTCATAAATAAATGTGATTAGATTCCTAGTATGGACCGACTTCTGAGAAGTTTCTTACGCTACTGGACTACCGCCATCACAATCGACCAGAGACGAGGCGTACCAAACCGTCCATCTGCAAAGCAGAACACGAGGAAGAAGTGCCGCGGGCGCATCTGCATACTGCCGGTACACGGCCTAGAGATAGTACCAGACAAAAGGGACGGGACTAGTGGAGCGAGCGCTGGTGGCGCGCGTGAGAGAGTTCGAAAGTAAAAGAGGGATGTTTCAGGGAGATTAAAGGTGGAACAACCTGGCGAGCCGAGACGAAATAAGCCCGGCTGCGGTCGGTACGAGAGGAGGGAGGGCGCCCGCGGTCGGCACGAGACAGAGAGAGAGACAGAGGCCGGGAAAGAGACAGGCTCCTGCCGTTCGACCGCAAACGCACTAGCCCGGATTGGCGCAACGAGGAACGAAGAGAGAAAGCTGGAAGAAGGAAATCACGCAGAGACGTTTGAGAACACGAAGAGAGAAGTCCAATAAAGCTTCCGTGCCCTTCGAGAGGGCTTCCATAATACTTTATATACATGAGTGCGCGCCAGTACTAGGCCGTGGTTCGGCAGATACTACGGTCGATGCACGTAAGGAGGGAGAGGGAGTATGGACAGTAGCCTAAGATATAGCCTGTTAGTGAAAGCGGCGATGTAAGGAGCGTACGAGACGTCGGGCGCGGGGCTACGAGATGAAACTGAATGCAGAAATGGATGTCTGACGGCTTTCGTGACATCAAACGACGTCGGCCGAGTTGATATGAGGGATCTAGGCCGTGACTGGAGAGAAAGAGGCTGCTTTTATAGGTAGTGTCAGAGAGGGCGACATTCAGGTATGTATGAAAATAATCGACCAGGAAGGAAAGCTCTTGGACAAGCGAGGGTTCGGAACACGTCGATAGAGTTGAAGAGACAAACCGCGGAACGGAAGGACGACCCGGATCGGAGTCACGGGCGCTCCGAAGCATCTTATCCCGAGCATAGCGGCATGGCCCACCTTACACTAGGGCAGAGGGCGCCAGTCATCGAACGCCTTTGTCGAGAATTGACTTACATGAGATGAGATTATATCAGTAAGAGGTGAGCTATGATGGGCATTTTCGGCAGTATTTTTTTGAGGACTGTCGTGAAAAATGAGTGTCATGCAAGACATATACTGTGTCATGGGGAAGCGAGGAGCCTAAAGCTCACCTGGATAACATGACGGCTCTCCATGTACGCAGCGATTGCTCAACAGGATGATTCATAGGCCAGAGTCGACGTGGAAGAATCGAGGTCAAGGACCGGTTGTGGGGAGATCAGAAAGGAAAGACAACTAAGTATTGTTGTCAAAATCGGACTGCGTGCTACGATCAAGATCAGGTGGTAAATTGTAAAGGACCATTGCAGTGAAGTGGACGTAGACGGAAGAGTCACTCGCTCATGACGTCGTTCTCAACGATGCTAAATCAAATGACAATGTTGTCTCGAATGGTTAGAGGGGTGAAGTTCGAGGACTCGGAGGAGCTCTCAAATACCCTAATCTTAATGGCCGTCGATTAAGAAACTCCATCTTACGTCCGTGTGCATCCATCGTGTATGCTGCAATCGCAACCGCAGCGCCAAACTGAGATGTCACAGTTGGTGCGATCTCCAACGTCCACTCGGGCGTGGGGACGACCGGGTGTGCCATTTCAAGGGCCTACAGTGCGAGGAAGTTGACGGTATGCAGGGGACATACAGTAGTGGTCGTTTCTCCGTGAACGAGACGTACATTGTGTCATTGTAAGGGCGATCGAGGATCAGGCCTGACGACCTATTGCTCGTCTCTGATGCCATGATAGCCGCAAACGAAAAAACGCGGGTTTCGCGAATCTCAATACAGTATGTACTCATGCTCAAGTCAGGGAACGTGTGGGAGCCAATCACGACCGATAACGACACAAACAAGCGCGGAGTACAGTATTACGAAGATGCATCACTGCACGCATACACATGTTGACCTCAGCGTGTCTGTCCTGTCTATCACGAGGCATGGCGAGGTTTGTGTCCCTCTCAAATGACGCTTCAATGCCCATACGCCATCAGAGGCTCATCACCGACCGTCATGATGTTCATTATTAGAATCATCATGGCGAGATTCTGGGATGGGGGGAAGAACCCAAGAATCGAAAGAAGTTGCCAACGAAGTGACGCGTCTCAGTCTTTATGCCTTTCTGATCGATGGCATATCTCCCTCCCCTGCCCATTCCTACACGTGTTAACGAACGCACCGCGTGGATCCGTGTGTCAAGACAGTCTCGAAGAACATCTATTGATCCGCCAGAGTTTGTGGCGAAACAGCGTTCAGTTTCTGCACAACAGCCAGTGTCTGCGTGTGACCGCGCACAGCGTGTGTACCCCCTCGTGGTGTTCCGTGTGGAAAAGGAATGGGAAGATTCCGGCGCTCCGGTGCGGGGTTCCTCATCTCGTACCACATATAGCTTACCCACGAAGCGGAAGCGGCAACGTGGCAAGAAAAGACAGCCATGCTAGAGTCGACGCATGTTTTAAAAAGTTATCCGATCCCGGCTGTAATCCATCGATCGATTATCTCTATATCTGTTCGCCTCGTCTTGTACTTTGCCTTGGGCGCGACTCCCGCGGTTTGTGTTCAGGATTTCATCGGCAGTTGGGTAGGAGTTGCTGGCAAGATGGGGGACACGGTGCGTAATCTGGACGCCAGTTCGAAGCTGATCAAGAAAGCCTCCGGTATATATATGCAATGGGGCAAAGGAAACCAGCCGAGACAGAACACTACTACAGGCAAAGGTAAATCAAAGAAACAGGAAAATCGTCCATGGCGCCACACTGCGAGCACTGACGTTGCAGTAGGACCAGCGAAAACAGAGGAACAATCAAAGGTATACCAAAAAAAACAACCACAACCACACCAGCTTCTCACGTCCTCGATTTTGACTTGCCCGCTGGGAGTCGGCACTGCTCCCTGCTCCCTTTCTTCGACGACTTGGGAAACATCTGCTTGATGATCTGTGAAAACGGCGTCCCAAGGTCATCGCCAGTCTCCAGGCAGTGCTCCTCCCACACCTTGAACTCTTCGTGCACGCGGTTGGTCTCGCGGCGCTTGAGTTCGGCCTCGTCCGGTGTCACGTCGGTGCACGCGCTGGGTGGGTTGTTGCGGTGCCGCCAGAGGGCATCGCTGCGCGCAAAGAAGTCGCCGCAGCGGTTGCAGAAAGAGAAGTCCACGGGGTGCGCCTCCGTCGTATCGCAGTGCCGCTTGAAACCTTCCCAGTCGCGGAACCCTGCGCCGGGGCAGAGCCGGCACTTCAACACGCCGACGGTCCCGCGCCTCCAGTCCGCCTGCGTCGCCGCCAGCAAGGTTTGGTGCCTCTCCTTAAGGCTTGTCGAGATCCGGAAGAGATCGCCCTCTCCTTGTTCCTCTGGCTCGTCGTCCTCCGCGCTGTGATCCTCCACCTGTTGCTGCACCGTGCTGCTGTAGTAGTGCCACGTTCCTCCTCCCACTCTCTCCTCGATCCAAGTCAGCTCTTCTGGCGCAGTAGCCCCCGCCAGCTCCCGTTGGACACTTGGTCCCGGCAGGAACTGATGGTAAACTCCTTGTGCTTTTGTGGCCGCGAGCCTCCCCGCTCCGCGTCCCGCTGCCTTGGATTTATTATTGGTACCTGATTTCCGGGTCCTGGTTACGGGTGTGTGACGGGCCCTGCTCGTGGACCCTGCCGCCCCCAAGACCCCGTTCGTCGCCATCTTGGCCTTGCCCTTCTTGCGCGGGCGCGGCTCCTGGCTATCGTTAGCCCGCGGGTCCCCTTCGTCATAGGTGTCCTCTGCGTGGCGAGAGCGTTTGCCGAGGGCCGTCTCTGGGGCTGCCCGCATGTGGGTGGTGGACGACATCGCCAGAGGCAGCCCGGCAGTAGCATCCGCACCAAGCGAGAGCGCGGACAGCTCTGCAGACAACCACTCCGCTAGATACCTGCGGCCACCAGTGTCAGCAAAGGTGAACGTGTGGCTCCTATAAGCTGGGAGTGGTGCGAAAGGAGATACTCACGATGTGGTCCTCACAAGGCCGGGGTGATCGAAGAAGTGCGCACCATGGTCTGGCGCGACCTGCCCTTGAAAGCCTCCGACGCTCTCGAAGTAACCAGGTGTCGTGTCCACGACTTGATCTGGCTCGAGAAGCCAGGCCAACTCGGCCTGGGAGCTGGCCGGTGCTGTCAGGTCTGTCGGCACGGAGAATTCCTAGGTCTCAAGGTGAGCTGAGACCTTGAACTCGTGTCACTAGTACTCACATTGTATGCAGCAGGAGTCAGGTATGTTGGCGAAGGGATGATCTCGGCCCACGAGGCATCGCTCAGCGGCGATGCGAGGGAACTTGTGTCTGTGAGAGCTTTAGGTGAATATCAGAGATCACGGAAGAAGGAAGACCGAAACCTACTAGGGGTTGGCGTGGGCCAATGGGTGAAGAAATCCTGTAGCGCGGCAAGGTAAGTTAATGCCCTCAGTGGACTATCAGGCGTTGCGTGCTCACTGCGTGCATATGATTTTTCAGGTCGTCCAGATAAATGTGAGGACTCGAGCCAGAGGCGAGCGCCGTGGCATTGATGGTGTCGATGTTGGCGAGACTTTCATCGCCGTTAGGCGGATTGCCAAATCCGGCCACGGTGTCGATGTCCTGTGTCACTGAAACGTGAGCAATCTTTCATATCCTAGAGGATACTGCGCTCACGGGGCCACCTAGGAAGAAGTCGAGCTCCGGCGCAGATTGGACGTAGCCTGCAGTATCGGGCCACAATGTCGTGTGGTCCCCTTCCGCGAGCAGACCATCTGCCCAGGACGAGAAGGCAAAATCAGGAGCAGTGTGGAGAGCAACCATGGTAAGATGGGGATGTTTCTAGTGTTCGTGGATGCAGGTATGAGGATGGCGAACTTTTGTGGAAAGAAAATGCGGACCCAGCTCTTTTATGAAGGACGGGCGCTTCCATGGTAAGGCCTCGCTCGCGAATTAGTGACCACAATTGCAACCGAATACAACCAACCACGCATGGCGTTCGCGAGGCCGAGACGCCCATTGAGCTTGGGCAGTGCTAGTTCGGGCTCGGCCTGCTTCAGACGCGTCTCTTTAGCCGGCTATGGTTTGATCAGCAGCAAGGAGGGAGAAGCCCACTGTGTCTTGATACGCTCAATGGGGGCCATTATACTTACTTTCAGATCTTGTAGAAGGGACCTAGATCTGGGTAGACATAGATTCCTCGCAGGTTTTTTGCCTCCCGCCGCCAATACGGAACAAAAGGTCACGCGTATCTTCACTTAAGCGATATGTAGCAATCTCGGAGCTCGGTTGTCAATACATAGATTGTGTCCGCACGGGCTGTTGCTCATTCAGCATTCCACAAAAAAATTTCCTAGTATCAAGGCGGCTGATTTGCTCTATCCTATTGATCTTCCAGTAGGACCCTCTACAGTGAGGATAAAGGACATGATGTGTATGGCTTAGGGCTGCTGCAAGCACTTAGGATATCGCACTTGCATAATGAGCCCGACGAGACTTGGAGGCGTTACTACTCGGAAGTCCATCGAATCTGTTGTGCTAGTTGTGGCATGTCGAACGTCTTTGAGGGTCCAGGAGCCTTGCGTTCCGAGTAGACTGGCTCGCACGACGGCCGACAGATCATGCCACCGGTGGAAAAGCCCGCCACAGAGAAATATCTCACATAATACGGACCCCCAGTACCTCGACATCTCAACATCAGGCGTTAGTGAGGTCCGATGACTGGATTACTTCCAATCCTTTCACCTCAAGAAAGACCCATAGATCGCAACGCACGTGTCGACTTTGGGGTTGGAGGATCTCCTTGGTGGCAATCGGCGCGTTCGGGATCCTGGAACAATGATATCATCTTACCAGACGCTCCTCAGCTCTCTAGTCGCTGGAGATCCGTCGAATCCACTATCTACGGTATCCCAAATCACAAGCCCATTATTGCAAGGCGCCCACGTAGTGGATTCTAGCTTAGACCTATGTGTGCGAGTGCTAGTAGGTCTAAGTGGCAGTAACGGTTCGCCACTATTGTATCAAACGGGTCTCCTGTCGGCCCAACTCACCCACCTCTCCACCAAGTCACGGCGTACATACAATTGGTGGCTGGCACTTGTAAACATTTCTCCAAGTCTCGTCTGCCAATGCAGTCCACATTGCCACGCGCAGGCGCGCACGGTCGAGTTACAGGACACCAGTCCACCTTTCCAAACGCCTCTGACTCGGGAATCCGCTGTTGATGTGTTGATGTCAACACAGTCGCTATTGGGGAACTCGCGGTGATCACGTACTGACCAGACGCCGCCTTGAGTGCCTTCCCCACGTTTGTGACATCTGGGTTACAGAGCGATGCCTAACACCTTGTGGCGCTACGCCGCTGACATTTCCTACCGAATCTGAGTGTTCAAGTCAAGGAGGTTGACAGGGAACAAATGACAGGACTGAGACGTTGCACCCACTTTCGTTGGATTCCGAGTCAGGACGCCTACAAGTGTGACAATTGAAAAACGTGCGAAGGGGTGTATGTGGTGTCTCTACCCTACTCAGGTCGTGGGTCTTGACACTGTCTTGACCTGCTTCGCGAACGTGCCCCGTAAAAGTTGGCGTTCAATGACTCCAAGGAGGTTCATGTTGAGGGGTGACAGATGCGAATGTCCGACGACCGTGAGGTCGAAAATCTGCTCGTGGCTATTTCGAAACGTGGGTTGGTGTGCATGACCAAGGTGTCCATTGAGTTGGTCCAGAGGCCATGCTTGGTTTAGACCTTCAGATGCCTGCTCGTGGACGGATTGTGGCCCTCAATAAGTAAATGCGGCGCTTGAAGTGTTATGGGAAGCATCAAACTTGTATTGTAGTTGGTCGAAGAACAGATGGGCATGCCAGAATCGGGAATTGCCCATATCACGGTGCGGTGTTTATTACAGCTATTTGCGGTACCAAAGGCGCGGCCCGAATTTTTTTCGGACGCAGCATGTTTCCCCACTGTAACTCTCACAGGCTCTAGTGAGCTCAAAATACATTCAATCATTGTCGGACCTGGTGGACCATGTACAGCTAGTCTCTGTGAAGGGCATGATACCATTTTTATGAGGTTCTACTGGGGTGAAACTGGAGTGAGCCCCAAGTGGTTGTTTGGGAATCATCCTTGCTCGCACACTGTAATCATCGAAAGATCATGTCTGTTGCTTCAATAGTTATCCAGTATATGTAGGCATGGCGTATATGAAGAGTACCATCATGGATGTGATGCCCGGGATTGACATTGAGATGCAACTGAAGAAGTATATGCGCTCTATGAATCTATGATATGGCTTCCTCACGTCAATTATGCAGAAAAAACCATCCAGTACCCCTCATATACATCATATCTACGTACAATAGGTTGTGATTGAAGTAGACACAATTTATTGGCACTAGGACACCATGCAATCACACATCCTCATTGATTCCTCAATCAGGCATTAACAGCTTGCCCTGCCATTTCCCACTGTAAAAGCTCACAAAAAACAGCCCATGCCCTTCCCAAACACTAGCCACACATTATCCACCAGGTCCAATGATGATTGAAGGTGTTTTGAGCTCACTAGAGCCTGTGAGAGTTACAGTGGGGAAACATGCCGCATCCAAAAAAAATTCGGGCCGCGCCTTCAGTACTGCAAATAGCTGTAATAAGCAGAAGCGGCTTACAGTAAATAACTCACAGACCTTATTTCAGTCTTATCTCTAGAATGAGCCATTGTTGAATTCTTTCACTTCGATTATAAGAATGAGAATCCAATTTCCATGGTTCACGAGAGTTTGTCTGAAACGGGTAGACAGCACCTTCCACCGAAATTCCTCGCGTACAGTATTCATAATACGACTTTTTGGTAGCCTCTGCCCACACCTGTACCTCTAAGTATTACTAACAACTTAGCCGGTGATCCCTGGGGGGATCTCCCTAACCAAGTTGCCCTTAATGCAGCCGTCCACGTCAGCTGTTAGGGCTGGTCCCAAACGGTTTCCCTTTACAGTATGCTTACTTAACTCTCTCTTCTCCCCCCCCTCGGTCATTTCCCCTGTCAGCCTTCTGGCCCACTCGTCCACCGCCCCCCTTCCAAAAGAAGATATGTGGCGCACATAGTGCTCAAATCCCCGCCCCTGCTTCTCAAGAGGGATCAAAAAGTGAGTACAGTACTTCCTTATTTGTTTGGGGTCGCTCAACCCACACGTCGTCGCTGTCTGCCGCTCCCACCTGCACTGCTCGCTGCCTGCTGCCCGCTGCTTGCTGCTCCTGCCCGCTGCCCGCCGCTCCCACCTGCGCTGCTCGCTGCACGCCTGTGCTGCTCGCTGCCCATCTGTGCTTGCTGCCCGCCTGCGCTGCTCGCTGCCCTGCGCCGCTCGCTGCCCGCCTGCGCTGCTCGCTGCCCGCCTGCACTGCTTGCTGCCTGCCTGTGCTGCTCGCTGCCTGCCTGCGCTGCTCGCTGCCTGCCTGCGCTGCTTGCTGCCTGCCTGCACTGCTCGCTGCCCGCCTGCACTGCTCGCTGCCCACCTGCGCTGCTCGCTACCCGCCTGCTCTGCTCGCTACCCGCCGCCTGCCGCCCGCTGCCCCTGCCTGCTCTGCCCGCTGCCTGCTGCTCCTGCCTGCTCTGCCCACCACCCGCCGCCCGCTGCCGCTTGTGCTGCTCGCTGCCCGCTGCCCCCGCCTGCGCTGTGCGTCGCTCGGCTGCTCTCGTCTCCTCCCTGCTCGGCTTCGCACTTGGCCACTGCCGCAGCATCCTTGTGCCCAGTCACGCTCGGCGGCACCACTTGGTCTGCCCACGTCGCTCCGCACATCGTCACTGCTGTGGAGCACCATTGTGCTTGGTCCTGCCTTTTTTGGCATTGTCACTCTCAGTCACGCTCGGCGGCACTATGGTCCCTACTCCACTTCGCTCGGCTCTTCCCTGGCTTCGCACGGTCACTCTCAGTCATGCTTGGCAGTGCTACGGTCCCCTTCCCCGCTCCACTTGGCACTGTCACACACTCGGTAGTGCCACGCCTCCCTGCTTTGGGCTTGGCTCTTCCGCACAACATCCTTGCCCTTGGCACGCTCACTCAGTGCTGCTTCCCTGTTACCCTTTGCGGCAGGTCACTGCTCCTCAACTGCCACCCATGCAGCCTGTGTTTGTTTATAAGTATATTCCTGGGAATAATGTTTGTTTATCGTTTAATCCCCCTCTCCTGCCTCCCGCTATGCCCCATTGCCCGCCACCCGCTGCTCCCACCTTCGCAGTGCGTCGCTCGTCACTTCCCTCCTCGCCTCGCTCGTTTCTTTCCCGCCCCCTTGTCGCTCAGCTGCTCTTGTCTCCTCCCCGCTCGGCTTCGCACTCGGCCACTGCCACAGCATCTTCATGCTCAGTCACGCTTTGGCGGCACCACTTGGTCCGCCTGCATTGCTCCGCACATCGTTGCTGCTGTGGGGCACCATTGTGCTTGGTCCAGCCTGTTTGGCATTGTTGCTCGGTCACGCTCAGCGTGCCACATCCCTCTCTGCCCTGCTTCACGCTCGGCTCTTCCCTGCTCGGCTTTGCACGGTTGCTCTCGGTCACGCTCAGTGGCGCCACGGTCACCTTCCCGCTTCACCATGTGCTCGCTCCTGCCTTCTTGGGCATTGTCACTCTCGGTCACGCTCGGCGAGGCTACGGTCCCCCTCCCTTCCCCACTTCGTGCTTGGCTCTTCCCCGCTTGGCTTCACTGTCGCTCTTGATCACGCTTGGCGGCGCCACGGTCCCCTTCCCACTTCGCCATGCGCTTGCTCCTGCCTTCTTTGCGCTTGGTCATGCTCGGCAGTGCCAGCCCCCCTGTCCACTTCACTCCACACTTCGTTGCCGCCGCGGAGCACCCTTCTGCATGGTCTCCTCTTCTTAGGCACACAGGCGCTCTGTGGTGGCATCGACTTCCTTGTCCTGTCACTGCCGCGGAGCACCCTTCTGCATGGTCTCCTCTTCTTGGGCACACAGGCGCTCTGTGGTGGCATCTGCTTCCTTGTCCCCGCTCCTTTCCACACCCTTCTGCAGCCCCACAGCATCCTTGCTCTCTGTCAAGCTCGGCGCTGCTTCCCTGTCACCTTTACCACGTTAGTTGCACCTTCTCCAGCCGCTACCACAGCATTAAATTGTGGTGTCTCGTTTTCCTTTTTTATTTTTTCACTCAACCACCACCGTGCAACTCACCTATGCCACCCTCGGCCTGCTAGCCTACATGACTTGTCCATTGAAACACTTGGCTGTTGTCATGTATTTAGCTCTCCCTATAGTCCGATTAATTTACTTTACGCACAATGCATTCACATGTGCTAACAGACCATCAAGTAATTGAATAGGGGCGTGTGTAACGAATTCAGGTGCAAATGCCAAGATCTATATTGAATGTACTATAATACTTGATAAAGGCAAACATCGCATCTACAATAAGGCCGACTTAAGTTGAGAACAATGTCAATAACACTACACGCTGCTCGGAAAAAGTCTTCCCGCCTCTGAGAAACTGAGCCAAAAAGGGGCATGGGTACCTGGGAACATTGTGACATTGGGATAATTCCATGACTGATCGAATGAGTGAGACTCAATCCATCAGTGATGCGCCACGAGGTGGAAGGGGAAGGGTGTCTGTAGGAACGCCGCTGCAAGGTGGAGGAAGGGAGTGGCGAGGTGGAAGGGAAAGGGTGTCTGTAGGAATGCCACCACAAGGTGGAGGAAGGGAGTGGCGAGGTGGAAGGGAAAGGGTGTCTGTAGGAACGCTGCCGCAAGGTGGAGGAAGGGAGTGGCAAGGTGGAAGGGAAAGGGTGTCTGGAGGAATGCCCTCTGACTGGTCGGCAAGACTTGAAGGTCGGCGTGGACGTTTATGTGGTGATGCTTCTTTGGGGGAGACGTTCTCCTTGTTGCCATCGTCCTGACTGTCGAAACCACCCTTCCTCTTCCTTCCCAAAGTTTCTGCCGCACTGTCATTGCTGTCAAGATCGATGACCATTTGTGACGCATTGACATGGTTGTCAAGATCGATTAGCGTGCCTCCGCATTTGTATAGGGGCGTATCTACTGGTAATAGGTATTAGATTGTTAACAAGCTATATGTTGAGTACTTACACTCCGTGGTTGGCTGATCACGCTCCTTTCTGGTGGCCATCTCAAAGTAGCACATATTGTCAACGACTGCAGTTAGCAGCTTGTTCATCTCACTAGCTGTGTGTATATTGGACAGTGTGGTTGGCGGTGTCACCAATGGCCAACCACGTATGATAACATTGCGGCGATCTGGGCGACCCTTGGACCATGCAGTCCAGTCCAAATGGAACGCGTCATGTTTCGTCAGCTCACCTGGATTGATACTTGAGTGTGGACTGAGACGTTGTAGGGGAACACTCACTATACATTTTCTTGAACATTCCCATGATAACAGATTTCGTTGCTGTCTTTTTATCACCACCATGCTTGTCACTCGCAATGCGTCGTATGACACCTAATACCCATGTCAGGGAGTTGCAAGTATGATAGACTTGGATCAGTTGAGGGCTTACCATTCATGCCAGCACGATTTGTTGCGAACGCATCAAAGTGTTTTGCGAGTTTTACTGGTTCAAACTTTAGGTAATGAGAAATGAAGTCACATCCCGCCTCAGACAGCAGGATGGTAGGGGAGGTGTAATGATCGACTTGATTGCGGCAGCCGAACACAATGTACTCGAACCCGCTACGCATGTGTAGATTTCCGAGCTGTGTCATTCAATATTAGACATTGAAAAGTGAGGGGAGAAAGGGCAACTGACCTCGATCTCAACCTTTTCCATTGTTGTGTGGATATCATGCAGCCTGAGCTGTGACTTCCCAACAATTCCAGTCTCCCTCTGGTCCTGGTCACTTTGCAGCAGTGCGATAAGCTTCGCTTGGTCATTCCTAGAAAGGCTCTTATACTCGTCCTTGTTTTTCTCCGAGTCTTTGATAATGCGGATGGCTTCAGCTATTTCCTCACCATCAGACTCTGTCCCTGGGAAAGGAGAGTTAGGACGAATATTGCAGAAGAATAGGCACACTCACATCTTCCATCTTCAACTCATGCCCAACAGAACCTATACACATTCTGGATGGTGGCGTGTCAGTGATCCTTGAAGATGCGTCCACACAAGTGAACATAACTGCACGCTTGTGTGAATCCGATGTTGTATTCATCAGCCAGGCCTCCAATGATTTCGTCTATCTGATTGATGGCGACATCAATGGCGGCATTGAGTTTCATCTTTCTTGCGAGGTTATCTTCCTTTTCCTTTGCGCACTGCTTGTCGCTTTTAGGTGCTGGCTTGGCACGTCCTTTGGGCTTCACCCCCAGTTCAGAAGTAGATGTGACGGTCATGAATAGGAGGAAAAGGCGTCCTGTTCACTTGGGTAATGCAATAATGTACAGGCAGAATCACAGAGATTCTGTGTATGCTACCCATCACTAACGGTTTTATATGAAAGGTGGTGGAAATCATCAACAAAAAAATAGGTGTGCTAGGAAACGGATCATGAATGACAGCCCATAAGCTAAAGGATTTGGGGCTACACTTACCCACTAGGGTGTCCATGAATTTGTGGTAGCTATCTAAGAACTTGGTTAGTAACGGCACGTCATACTGACAAAAGACTTACCAATGAGAATATCATGATACCCGGGCCCAGCACTATCACCGCAATAGGAAGGCCAATGCCTTTGACATGCCGGGGTTGAAGCCCAAGGCAATGAGGGCAACTTCTTGGGATGAGCGGGGAATGTGTTGGTACACATGATCAACCCTCGCAAATGTGGTGTCGTTCTCACCCAATGCAGTAAGTAGATCATATACTTCGGAGGGGAGTGTTCTGGAAAGCAGAATGGGCCGGCTTGCCTGAGAGGGGCACGAGGGGGCAGGTGTCGATGGGTATGTGTCGCTCAGACGCATTGACGAGAGCTGGGTGTCAATTCCAGCCAGCCTTGACTCTGGAGTCATGTCCATCAGTGAAATGTCAAAAAAACTTAAACTAACTTGATGGCACTTAAGGTTGCTTATCATGACTTGAAAACATTTCTAAGTAGCATTAAGCTCTAAGCCCATCAAGCAAAACTACTTGATATAAGCCAAGTCTCGCCATGAATTTGACTTGAAATTAACTTATTCAGCTTATTGTTCAGCTTATTTTGGATTTAGACTAAGCACTGGACTTGGACAAAGCAAAAATTTAAGTAATATTATAAGTCTATCTCAATTAGTCTCAAGCTAGAGTCTAAGCAGTTTTAACAGGTGGTTTAAGCAGCTCAAGTGGTTCAAAGGGTATCAAAGCATGTATTCATAGCAAGTAAAGAGTGTACTAAGCATTACAAGTGGTCCCTAAGTAGATTAAGTATCTATCTAAGCCCCTCCCACTAGGTGACAGCACTGGTGCGGCGGCAGCGGCCACACCAGCGGTGGCAACGGCCGCACCAGCAGTGGCAGCAGCCACACCAGCGGCCACACCAGCAGCAGCAGCAGCCACACCAGCGGCGTCACCCAGCCGCGGCTGCGGCGATGGTGCGGGTGTGGATGTGGCGCTGCTCACGTGGCAGAGGCCAGTGACGCCACTGGCATCGTGGCGGCGCTGGCATGGCAGCGGCCGCAGCGATGGTGGTGTGGTTATGCTACTCATGCGGCGGCTGTTACGACTTGGACTGCCTACTGTACCATTTTTCCTTTCTCCCTGTACCATTACCCTGACCCTGTACCCTTACCCCCGACCCACGGCCTCTAGGCCCCTCTTGCTTACTGATTTTATGACGAACCTTGGCCCTATGCCCCGGTACGGTGACGCGCTCTTCTTCTACCTACCCTGTACCCTTACCAGTGACCTCATACTTACCCATGACGTCTCTCTGCCTACCCTCGACCCTAACTAGTACTTATAGTGCGTCGCCTCGGCTGTATGACTCCAGACTCAACTTCTTGAGCAATCAAGTTAGTTCTACCTGTCCTGAAGCTAGAGTCCCTCTCAGGTCCTCCTAAGAGCTCTAGCCTTCACTGTCCCTCTTGGCTTAGGAGGTAATAGTCGAACTACGATTGTTGCCCCCTTGACCAAGAAGAACTGTCCTTTCGCGCTCGTGCTTGATCCGCACTCGTGCACTTGTGAACCCTTTCTCCGCCTGCGTATTCCAGGCCCTCCAGAGTCTCCAGAAGCCTAGACTTGGGCTAGACCAAGTCAAGAACCTATCAGATGCACACGTCGTGCACCAGGCCACGCTTGAGCCTAACATTAAGTCGAGTCTCCCTCAACCACAGTGGCTTCCTACTCAGCCCGAGAGGAAGAAGAACCAGACCAACAGGAAGGATTTGGTCGAAGAGACTTACAGGAACCACCCCCTGTTTGGCCCGACGACTATTTTATCTTTGAAAGAAGAACAGAAGACGACCTCCTCCCTCACGTCAGAGGAGACGCTTATTGGAGAGAAGACAGCCTCGGAGAAGGCTATTGGATCAGATATTACAATGGAAGAAGAGGCGCAGTAGAATTCGACCAAGAAGAGAATCGGTGGTTCCCCCTATACTTTATCGACGGGAACACCTACACATCAGAACTACTCGCCTTCACAAGAGCCCAGGAAGAGGCTATAGGCCTAGGGCATCTCAACCCAGAAGACCCACGACTTGAACTCAGCTCAACCTCGAGCACAGCATCATACCAATCACCTCCCACTGAACCTCCTACGCTTCTAGGCATTGTAGGAGAACCCATCCCACCAGAAGAACAACCCCCTCTTACTCTCATCATCCCCTCACATCCCATAGAACAACCCCCTGCCACGTTACACCCTCTCCCATCCATCATGGCAAACATCGGTCAACAACAACAAGCAGCCCAGCCAGCTGCACCAGCAGCCCCTGCCCCTGCACAAGGGAATGGAGGCAAACCCATCGGCAATCCCCCTACCATATTTACTGGGGACCGCACTAAAGCCAAGACCTTTGTCAGAGAATTCAACATCTATGCCGGACTCAATGATGGGACCGATATCATGTCTAACCCACTAAGAAAGACCCTCCTCGCACTCAGCTATATCAGGGGAGAGAAAGTCGACGACTGGGTCGATGTAATGCACACTTGGATCGAAACCCAACATGCCCCAGATGACCCTAACACGAATCACGTCCACCTCCCCTCCACCAGTAACGCCTATTGGCTCCACTATGTCACGGAGTTTAACCAGGCCTACCAGGATTCGGCCGAGAAGCAGAATGCCATCGCTGCACTTCGAAGCCTTCACATGGAAGGGAGGGATCTCGACTCCTATATCGCCAAGTTCCGCACTTTAGCTGCCAAAGCTGGGTACGGACTTAATGAAGAAGGAACCCTAGACATCCTTAGACAAGGACTTCCCGACGAGTTGGGAAAAGAAATCATAAAGAAACAGAATCCCCAGATGTGGGATGACTGGGTGGTAGCAGCACACCAAGAACACGACATTTGGCTTCGTCTCAAGATCCTCTACCCACAATGGAAAGGAAAAGGACGCACTCGCTTTGGGAAGCCAGAGGGAGAGTGGCGTCGCACCTTTGGCATGAAGCCCAGAACTTTTACACAGAACCAACACCAGAACCGAAATCAAGGAGTGGTCCCCATGGATGTAGACCGCATCAACCGGACCCTTACGGATGACGAAAAGGCTCTACTCATGAAGGAGGGCAAGTGCTTCCGCTGCACTGGGAAGGGACACATCTCTAAGAACTGCCCCTCCCGCACCGGAGCCACCTCCGCACCCCCCACAAGAACCACCCGTACCCAGGGACCCCCTGCGTACGTTAAAGCCTTAGAAGAAGAAGAACAGAAGCAGAAGGAAGAGACTAAGATGGGTGTCGACCAAGTAATCGACACCATTAATACCATGTCTACAGAGGAGAAGGAGGAGTTCTTGGAGAAAGCTTTCGCTCAAAAGGGTTTTTAGGACGCTCTACCCCATCGACCTGGGTACGAGCACTACGAGTGGACACTGTATTTGTATCACGACAGAAATCAATGGCAATCCCAGTTGTTTTACGATCGGCACACTCAATGGTCGAAGATAAGATCCTTATAGACTCCGGAGCTACCTCCAACTGCCTGGACAAGAGGACCGCCAGGAAGCTACGCTTCCCCCTCAAGCGTTTAGAAAGGCCAAAACCCATCAAAAATGTAGACGGAACCCCCAACAAAGCTGGACAAATTACTCATTGTTCAGACCTCCTAGTCCGCCTCCAGGGGAAAGAAGAGTTGATGCGCTTTTACATCATGGACCTAGGAGAAGACCGAATGATCCTAGGCTTCCCATGGTTTGAAGCGTTCAACCCGACGGTAAACTGGACCAAGGGAACGATGGAGGGACTCCCAATCCACGTCATATCAGAAAGAGCAGCGGCACAGACACCCTTAGCTGCAACCATAAAAGCAGGAAGATGCACTGCTCACTACCTCCAAAAAGGCAAACAAATCTTTGCCTGTGTCATACCCCCTGAGTACATTCGAAAAACCACCATCGCCACAACCATTGCCGTCAAGGAAGCAGCCAAGAAAGAAAAGAAGACCTGGCAACAACTTGTCCCTGACGTTTACCATAGGCACCAGAAAATCTTCAGCGAAGAGGAGGCTAGACGCTTTCCCCCTTCCCGCCCTTGTGACCACGCAATAAAACTCACTAAAGACGCCCCTAAAACTCTCGACTGTAGAACCTACCCCCTTACGCTAAGAGAACAAGACTCAGTGGACGAGTATATCGATGACCAACTTGAGAAGGGCTACATCGAAGAATCTGAATCTCCTTACGCATCCCAAATCTTCTTCGTAGCTAAGAAAGATGGTACCTATCGACCAGTACAAGACTTTCATCGTTTAAACACCTACACCACCCCAGACCGATACCCAATTCCCAACCTCGAAGACCTGACACGTCGCCTAAACAAAGCCCACCTCTTCACAGCCCTCGATGTGAGAGCAGGATACAACAATATCCGCATCAAGGAAGGGGATCAGTGGAAAGCCGCCTTCAAGACCCCTGCAACCAGAACGAAACCCCCAGGCCACTGGCAGCCCAATGTCATGCCTTTTGGACTATGCAACGCACCAGCGACATTCCAAAAGTTCATAAATGAGGTGCTAAGAGACCTCATTGCCACAGGAATGGTCTTGTGCTACCTAGACGATATCCTCATTGCTACCACCCATGACATCCCCTTGCACCGAAAGATTGTGCACCAAGTCCTAGATAGGCTAATGACCAGCGACCTATATCTCAAACCAGAGAAGTGCACCTTCGAACAACCCCAAGTCGCCTATCTGGGCCTCATCATCAGTGATGGAAAGGTCCAGATGGACCCAGCTAAGGTAGAGGCCGTTCGCACGTGGCCCCCTCCAAAGAACGTACACGAACTCCGTGTATTCTTGGGCCTTATTGGCTGGCTCCGCCCATTTCTCCAGGGATTTGCACACAAGGCACGCCCCCTACATACCCTCACTAAGAAAGGACAACCCTGGGACTGGACAGAAGAATGCCAAGTAGCCTTCGAAAGCCTGAAAGACCTTGCTACCTCGGGCCCAGCCCTCCGACAACCAGACTTCGAAGCCCCTTTCGAAGTCGAAGTAGATGCCTCCAATTTCGCCACAGGGGCCACCTTATTCCAGAAAGATCGCAGGGGTAAACCACAACCAGTAGCCTTTACCTCGCAAACCTTCAACCAGGCAGAAAGGGGTTACAATATATTCGACAAGGAGCTCCTAGCGGTCATGAGAGCGCTCCACCACTGGAGACACTACCTTGCGGGCGCAAAGCATAAAGTCATTGTACACACTGACCATGCGAACCTCCTCTACTTCCAGGACCCCCATAAGATCAATCGACGCCTTGGGCGCTATGTTCTGGAACTTGAGGAATTCGATCTCGCCTTAAAACACCGCCCAGGGGCAGAAAACAAGGTGGCAGATGCCCTATCACGACGCCCAGACTATGACAGGGGAGAAGATGACAATATGGACGTCACAGTTCTCCCTGCCTCCCTCTTCATCCGATCTACTGTAATTGAAGAACCTCCCAGCTCCCTAAATGCGCAAGTGTGCGCCACACAACTCGCACATCCAGACTTCCTTGAATCCCTCATCTCGGCACACAACCTCACTAAAGTCGGAAATCTCTACTGGAAAGGGGACGCACTGGTAGTCATTGAGGACAACGACCTTAAGAAAGGGGTGGTACACTTCTACCATGACACTCCTACAGCGGGTCACCCAGGGATTTCAAATACTTTTTCCCTCCTATCCCACACTTACTGGTGGCCCAACGCCAAACAATTTGTAACTGACTATGTGAAGGGATGTGCCCAGTGCCAGGCAAACAAGGCAAACACGCACAAAACACGTCCTCCCCTACTTCCGATCACCCCTAGAGAACAAGCCTCACCATTCGAGACAGTAGCAATGGATTTCATTACGAAACTCCCTGAGTCTCGAGGCTTTGACATGATCCTCACCATCACCGATCACGATTGCACCAAGGCCTCGATCTTTATTCCGTGCAGAGAAGAGATTGATGGCCCAGGAGTAGCCAAACTCTACCTAGATCATGTCTTTTGCCACTATGGAATCCCCCGAAAGATTATCTCTGACAGAGATCCACGATTCACCTCCTCCTTCGCCCGAGAATTGTGCAAACAATTCGATATCAAACAGAACATAAGCTCTGCCTACCACCCACAGACTGATGGACAATCAGAACGCACCAATCAATGCCTCGAACAATACCTTCGCTTCTGGTGCACCTCCAGGCAGGACGACTGGGCAGACTGGCTACCCTACGCCCAGTTCGCACTCAATTCTTGGCCTAATGCGACCACAAAGAAGGCCCCCTTCGAACTTCTGATGGGCCACTTACCCCAGGCCCAGTGGACCCCGAAACCAACCCCTAATCCAGCTGTGGAGCAGAGAATCACACTCCTAGGCCAAATGCGGCAAGAGGCGCAAACAAATGTGCTCAAAGCGCAAACCCTCATGGCACGAGTGCCACCTAAGTTCACACCTTATCGGCCAGGTGATCAGGTATGGCTGGAAGGAACGAACATTCGAACAACACACCCCACTGCCAAACTAGCCCCTAAACGCCATGGTCCCTTCACTGTCACTGAAGCTTTGTCTGATGTCACCTATCGCCTCAACCTCCCCTCCTCCTGGAAAATATGGAATGCGTTCCACATCTCCCTCCTTACCCCTTATAGAGAGACGGCCTCACATGG
Organism: Lactarius sp. MG50; assembly: GCA_003314065.1. Taxonomy (NCBI): domain Eukaryota; kingdom Fungi; phylum Basidiomycota; class Agaricomycetes; order Russulales; family Russulaceae; genus Lactarius; species Lactarius sp. MG50. The sequence continues at coordinate 20,207 of QLOZ01000002.1, forward strand.
CCCCAACTTCGAACGACCACCACCTGACCTGATCGAAGGAGAAGAGCAGTACGAGGTGGAACGTATCCTAGATTCAAGACGATATGGAAGGGGACGTGCCTTTCAATACAGGGTCAAGTGGAAGGGCTACCCTGACGCCGATAACCAATGGGTCTCCCAACACGACCTGAACGCCCCTGACCTTGTCTCCTCCTTCCACCGACACCACCCTGAAGCCCCAGTACCTCGCCATATATAAGGGCAACCCAGTTGTTCCCAAAGCACCATGGCCAAGAACTGCTCTCAGAAATCTCCCAAACACCCTTACCTACCTATTCCCTCTCGACTTAGATGCAAAGCACTCCTCAGACCTACCTACATGACTTCTCAGAACGCACCAGTGATTCGTACCCCCACCCCTGAACCTATCCATGAAATTGCTAAACTATCCGCTCCTCCTCCTTCTCGCCCTCTTACTCCTGCACCCTTTGCTACTGAAGATCGTATACTTTACACTCCGAAACTCCCCTTTTCGATAGTCACAAACCCCCAATTCCCATTTGACGTTTCCCAGTCGATCACACGATATATGATTCGCCACTTGGACTGCGGTCAGACCCACGCCTTTGCCCGAGCTTATTTCCAATTACCTACCTTTGACGACACGTTGCCCTCTGACATTTTTACTAACTATTCGAAGGAAAGATCCGCCTGGTGGTACGTCGCCAGGCGTGCTGCGGCTCGTGCTGCAGAAAGGCTAGCTGGCTATGTCAGCCTAGGCCTCAGGACAGCCCTGGAAAGCGTCCCCTCTGTCACCACCAAGATTCTCAGTTTTGCCCAAATGGAGGAAAAGATGTACTACGGCCCAATCACTCAAGAAGGGCCTTATTATGAATGCTTCCAGTGCTTCGTCTCTCTCCCTGACCTCCCCTCTATTATCAGGCAACCCGACAGGCTACAACGCATGATGCCCAACTCCCCTCTCCTCAGAACCTCCTCCATCTCCGCCATTTCCCCGGCTCCCTCCCTTACCTCCACCCAGAAGTCCACATCATCGGAGTCACCACCTCCCCTTGAATCCCCCATTGAACACGACACTCCCCCACTCCCAGGATTCTGGGAGAATAGCCCTGACTCTGCAGACTACATCTTCTACGAGATTCCTACTGAAGAAGACCCCACTACGCTCCAACCCGCTAGATATATCTCCTATGAAGGAGGAAGTGACCCGAAGGTGATGGGCACGATGGGCCCTAACCTTCCAGTCTATGCCGAACCCCTCCGTCTCCCCCAAACTCCCTTCAATCTTTTCTCTCTACCCCTCAACCCAGAACAACGCGAATCCCTCCTCTTCACCTCCCCTCGAGAATCCAGCATCAACGAGGCCCTTAGGGACCTTGGAGACCTTCCCCTACGTGCCGAAATCGAACGATACCGATGGGCCTCAGTGGCCATGGGCACCAACGCCCTCCTTGTCCAAAAATACCAGACGCGCCTCACCAGCGCTATACAGCAATGAGACAGCTGTGTAATCCGCCTCGAACAACACCGAGCTTGGGAGAAGCTCGAGCCCCACTTACCCCTCCAAGTCCCACCTCGTCTCCACTATAGGTCAACTGCCTTCGGCCTCCCCATCTCTGGCACCTCCACCCGCCACGAACTGCCCACCTTACACGACGAACCCACCTCCCATGCCTCCTCCAACCAGTCCTCAGCCTCCACTACCTCGACCCCTTCCACTGTGCGTCCCTCTGGACAACGCACTGGTGGAAAGAAGACCCGCGTTTACAAGTCGGGTCGTGCTAAACAGACAAAGAAACCACCACAACGTCCTCCTACCCCTCCCCCACTCTTCTGTAACATGTGCGGCATGCCTGGACATGTCCGCCTTAACTGCCCTCAGAACGAAAGTGCCAGAGCACGCTGCGAAGTCTGTGGCAAGATTGGCCACTTCACGAAGGACTGTTACAAGAACAAGTACTGTTCTTACTGCCGCGCCTTTGGGCATAGCGGCCCACACTGCCTCGACCCACACCGCAACTGCTCCATCATGCACCCCTGTCCCGTCCCTTGCAATCACCGTTACTACCCATGCGATGTTGACCAAACTCGCCCCACCTGGGATGACCAGGACCCCCACACCTCTTGTGACTATGACGTGACCACTGACCACTACTCGGACTGTTAAGAAAGTGGAACTTTCCCCTTAAGAAAGGGGTAATGTTACGACTTGGACTGCCTACTGTACCATTTTTCCTTTCTCCCTGTACCATTACCCTGACCCTGTACCCTTACCCCCAACCCACAGCCTCTAGGCCCCTCTTGCTTACTGATTTTATGACGAACCTTGGCCCTATGCCCCGGTACGGTGACGCGCTCTTCTTCTACCTACCCTGTACCCTTACCAGTGACCTCATACTTACCCATGACGTCTCTCTGCCTACCCTCGACCCTAACTAGTACTTATAGTGCGTCGCCTTGGCTGTATGACTCCAGACTCGACTTCTTGAGCAATCAAGTTAGTTCTACCCGTCCTGAAGCTAGAGTCCCTCTCAGGTCCTCCTAAGAGCTCTAGCCTTCACTGTCCCTCTTGGCTTAGGAGGTAATAGTCGAACTACGACTGTCGCCCCCTTGACCAAGAAGAACTGTCCTTTCGCGCTCGTGCTTGATCCGCACTCGTGCACTTGTGAACCCTTTCTCTGCCTGCGTATTCCAGGCCCTCCAGAGTCTCCAGAAGCCTAGACTTGGGCTAGACCAAGTCAAGAACCTATCAGATGCACACGTCGTGCACCAGGCCACGCTTGAGCCTAACAGCGGCAGCCGTGGATGTCGTACGGCGGTGGTCGCAGTGATGCTGCTGGCGTGGCACCGGCTGTGGCAATGGTGGTGCGGTGGCGCTGCTCGCGCAGCAGCGGCCGGTGACACAGCTGGTACGGTGGCGGCACTGGCGTGGCAGCGGCAGCGGCGATGGTATGGGTGTGGTGGCGCTGCTTGTGCGGCAGGGGCCAGTGACGCTGCTGGCACGGCAGTGGCGGCGGCGCTGGCGTGGCAGCGGCCGTGATGACGCGGTACGGCAGCGGTCGCAGTGACGCTGCTGGCGCGGCAGTGGCCACGGCGATGGTGCGGGTTCGGTGACGCTGCTGGCGTGGTAGCTGGCGAGGCCATGGTGACGGGGCGCAGCAGCGACCACAGGCGCAGGGACGGCGCTGGCGTAGCAGCAGCCACGGTGATGGCGCTGGCGCGGCCGCATCCCGAATGCGACGGGGTTGGGCTGGAAGTGGAGGTGGCAAAGCTATAAGAAAAGCGCATCAGTGAGAGTGATATGAACGAAAAAAAGAAAAAAGAAAGAAAAGCCATGCCCACCAGCTCGCACTTGTGAGCGAGAGGGGGAGGTGGCAGCGATGTGGTGGCAAAACGTCGTCATAGAAGAGAAAAACCCCCCAGCTCACGTTTGCGAGCAAGGGGGGTGTTGGCAGTGACGTGGTAGCGGCGGGGGTAGGAAAGAAGCCACCCCCAGCTCACGCTTGTGAGCGAGAAGGGGCAGGGACGTGGCGGTGAAACATCGTCAATTAGGAGGAAACCACCCCAGGCTCACATTTGCGAGCGAGCGAGGGGGGTTGTTGATGTGGCGGCAGGGCACCGTGTACCTGTGAGGTTACAGTATTGTCAGCTAGGAATGATACAAATGAAAAAAAAGAAAGAAAAGAAAGAAAAAGCCTGGGAGGGCCCTGGTGGATCGCGAGCGAGGTGTGAACATTGAACATGTTGAAAAAAAGTTCAAGTCAACTTCTCGCGCTGTCACACTAGCAGGCATACACGTCACATTGTGACATGAACGATCACTGCGGCCAACCGCACTCTTTTCACAAGTTCATTCAAGTTGTTAGTATCTTTTCTTGTAGACTAACTCTTTGGTTGCCTTTAGGTATTCACTAGTGCAAGTGCACAGACAGAGAAGGTGAGTAAGGTAATTAGTATTTAGATGCTGACCATGTGTTCCAGGTCCTGCACAGGATACCCCCTATTGCATGCCTCACATCCGGGATGCAGCCGTGCCAGTGCCATTACCACCGCGGCTGTTCAGTATCGTCACCGCAACCGCCGCTGTGCCAGCAGTGTCACCACGGCCACTGCCACACCTGCACCGTCACCGTTGCCACGCCAGCACAGTCAACGTGACTGTCGTGCCAGCAGCGTCAGTGCTGCGTCACTGTGCCCGCTGCGCCAGCCCTGTCACCACGGCCGCCCCATCACCATCACCGCCTCCGCTGCCACATCAGTAGCGTCACTGCATCCGCACCCGCATCGTCGCCGCACCAGCAGCGTCACCACAACAGGTGCCGTGCCCCGTCACCACAGCTGCTGCCACGTCAGCGCCGCCACCGTGCCAGCAGCGTCACCGCACCTGCTGCTGCGCAAGCCCCATCCCCGTGCCCGTGCCAGCACCATGGCTGCGGCTGCTGCTATGCCAGTCCTGTCGCCACGACCGCCACCGTGGAGCACGAGTACCACCACATCGTACCGGCCACGTCACTGCCTCCACCTCCACCAACAGCACCCCGCGTCACCAGCACCCTCGTACCAGCCACATCACCACCACCACCACTTCCTTGTCACCAGCCCCACCTGCCCACGACAACAGTGACGACACGGCGATGATGATGACTGCAACACCACAATGACCATGACACCGGCGACGACAACCATGACACACCATCACAACGACCGCGACTGTGACACTGCCACGATGACTGTGACAATGATGACACCATGACCACGATGGCAATGGCAACACGGTGACACCACGACCACGACTGCGACGACACCGCGACGACCACGACTGTGACCACGGCGACACCACGACCGCTGTGACGATACCGCAATGACCACGACCGCGACCGCGGTGACACCATGACCATGTCACTGCAGCGATGACGCCGCAACGATGACCACGGTGACACCTGCACCGTCACCGCAGCGCGGTGGCAGCAGCCACGTCACCATGGCTGTGGTGGCTGTGGCGACACCAATAGCAACAGCTGTGCAGCGATGCAGCTGTAGGCAAGGGAGGCACACAATGCTGAGTGCCCACACACCCTGAGCAAGCCCCTGCTGCACAGCACAAGCAATAGCTTGATGTCTGGAGAGCAGGGGCTTTTGATGGAGTGAAGGTGGCATGCACAGCATGTCTTGGATTCTTGGCTTGCCAGTTCAGCTTGGTTCACTTGACAGCATACTTTTGGACTTGGTTTACTTGACAGCATGCTTTTGGCCTTGGTTCACTTGACATCACACTTGGCTTGGACCACTTGGTGCATTTGCTATATCTACTTGGATGCTTTGCTTTGCTTGGTGGTCTTATCTTATGTCTTGCTATGCTTACTCTGTTTGACACTCTTTTCAGACTTGCTTCACTTGACAGCACCAAGCACTTGCCTTGGCTCAGTGCATTTACTTGGATACTTACTCTGCTTGGTGGTCTTGTCTGTGTCTTACTATGCTTACTTTGCTGGGTGCTCTTATTGGTGAATTCACTAAGTGGAGAATAAGTGACTTAGCTTACTTGATGCACTTTTAAGAGAAATAAGGTAACTAAGTCTACTAAGTTTTTTTCACCTTTTGCTGATGTCATAGGTTAATGACATAACTTGATGAGAATCATGAGATCGCTCCGGGGTAGCAGGCTGACGTGACATTGTTGGGCCGGGTGAGTCGAAACGAGGAGTGACTCGGAGACTGGCTTTCAGTGGACCACTCTTCTCATCCACAGTTGGTAATGCCTGAATTTCTGGGTCACAGGGAGGGGGCGAGCATCGAAGGATGAGCGACTTGGTGACCAATTCTGGCTCCAGTCGAACATTTGCAAAGTAATGCGATTTGTGCGCACAAGTACGAAAGTCCTGGAGATACGCAATACCTAGTTGGCGTAAACACACTTCTCGGATGTCACCAATCGCAGGGGAGAAAACAGGCGAGTTGACTTGAAAGATTTCACTGTAGATAAGTCGTACATTACGCTCATCTAGTGTGAGCGAGGATGGTGGTGTTTGTGCTAGCACAGGGTCCTGTTCTCCTTGAAAGATTACTAGTAAACACCTGACGCTGCAACAGCGTTCGAGTGCAGCTATCTGGATATGTGCAGTCAGAAGGTCATTCAATGTTGTCGCATGAAGTGATGATCTTATACTGAATCCTTAATGTTGAGAACCAATCGGTCTCTTGTCTCCTTCCTGTGCGTGGTATTCCAGATGAACCCAGGGTGGAACCCTAAGTCAGCAGGGGGGATTCTTGTCTGATTGTTCCACCACCCTGAGATGGCCTGTGCTGTCTCAGCCGCATGAGCGCTGTGCATGAATGGGCCATCTGGGATGTCTTGAATCAATGGTGTCAGATACGGCTCAGTAACCGCCCGCCAAGGTAATTGGGGGAGGTCTCTGTTATGACGAACATCCCTCAAATGCCGCCCGGGTGTACTGCTCATTGTGAGGGAGTGAATGCGAGTGTCTGATGCTGGTATGACTTATGACTCTGAGAGGAGTGTGCAGGACTGCTTTTTAACTTTGAAGCCATCACCACAATGGAATTCATTATACCAACCGGGGTGACAATGGCGGGGGGATGCATGTAGCAATGCTGTCATTATGCTGATGAGTGAGGCAACCCAAAGCTTGAAAGCGGCCAAGTACATGCAATGTGCAGGTGAAGCACCGAACATATTAAGACTCAGACATTACGCACGTTACGATACTAGTACGATATGCACATTCTAGAATTGTTGGACAGTGGAGTGATGTAGTGGATATGTTTTATGTATACGTTACATTGATCTTATCTTTATTCATTCACACCTTGGCCTTGCATCGTGGCTGACCATGTGTACTTTTCACACCCCACGTTGCATCAAGGACATAATCAGTTGCGTACTGGGGTCCATTCTTGTACTAGGCACATCCTTATCTGTTCTGAATACCACCATGAGTTCCATCAATCAATCCATTGTGGTGGTTCTGTCACTGCCATGAGACCGCGTGAGCCATAGTATCGATTGTAAAGTTTCAAGTCCAAGTTGTACACCGAAATTAATTACATGTTACTGCTAATGCTCAGGCTCCCAAGAAAGTCATTTAACCAGTCTAGCTCATCGCCAACGATGTCATCCTCTTCTGCACTGATGCCAGTGGGTGCCCCAATGCCATCTCCGAGCCCATCTCCCTGTGCGTGTCTCTCACTTGTGACACCCCAAAACTCAACGGTGGGATCGCGGTGACCAGAATAGCACGGCAATGCGTAGATTTTTTGGATAAGCATTTGATGGATATTGTTCTGGCGAACGTGATGCGCAAGGCGCTTGTTAGCCTCTACAGCGAGGGGAGAACCCTCAGTCTGAAGTCGATCAACAGCAGACTTCAGATCTGACTCTTCTCACGTCATCCAGTCAACCAGGCGCGAGATCTCCATGTCGAGGCGCTTTCTCTCCTCCTCAGCACACTCGAGCTTCAGGTGGTGTAAGAGAGCCTGCCGGTTCTGAATGTCAGCCCAAGTGTTACGATTACGCTGCCTCTGTGCACTGAACTAGCCCTTGTGCAGTCTCTGGGACTTGCAACAAGGTACCTGACAAGACAAGGATGGAATTGGGGCCTCCCTGGGAGACCCTACGACGCTACGCTACTGAATTACTGTACGAGATTGGCACTGATACTGAACTGGACTAATTAGGAAGGAGCTCCTAGCCTCATGCTACGAGTGCATGGTTGTGGCAGACGCATGGCACTGCAGGTGCATGCGTGCCTCACATCACATCGGCACATCACTGCACGCTAAAGGCGTGTTCCCTAGGTCCTAGGGCATGGTGCAGACGTGTTCCGGCGTGTGTGCAAGCCGCGCATCATTACGATAATGGTTTCTTAGATGATTGGACGCTGGGACTGACCCTTGACATCATACCCTGCATGTGTCCATCAGATTGAACTAGAACGCTGCCACGCCCTTATGGCGTGTGCTCTGGACTCTTATGACGACATGGGCCCTATGCCCTGACACTTACGCGTCCCTCTTGATAGGGGCCTGACTGGTTTACTATAAGTAGTATGCACTTTGGACATGTAAGACTTAGACTCAACCTCTTGAATAATACAGCCTACCAGAACTCCTTGGAACCACTGCAGAGTAATTGTCACGCCCACAGTCTGGGCATACCTCCACTGGCGATGGAGGGGGCGTAGGCGACGATGGGGACTGTGGTCGTGAGGTCGGTAAGAGGTCTGCGTACCTCTCCCTGGCTGGAGTACTCTTGTGACGTCTGATACTAAGTCCCTTCCCCTTCTTAAGCATCAAGCGTTGATACTTCTAAGGGCGCGAAGTCTGGCAATCAGCCAGAGGAGCGATGGTTCACAAGAGAGGACACAAGACCGTTCACTTGGTTTAGATTACAAGAGAACAGACTTAAGGTCTGCTCTAAGCGAAGCGACGCGATATAAGTACAAGTAGTATGAGTCACAACGAGTCATAGCGAGTCATAGTGTCCCTAGGACACTACTAAGCAGTCCGAGTCATCAGGAGTCATGGTACAGTAAGCGAGTCATAAAAGCGTGAGTCAGTAAGATGTCTGGGCAGCGCATGCGCAGAGGCGTGCAAATGTAGCACTAGTGGCTGCGCGCTGGTCCAGGCAGTCCGTCAGACTGAGTGGTAAGTAATGGTACGGTAGCGAGACGCGAGAGCAGAGTCACAGGCCGTAGGGGCCTGGCAGTCCATAGTGTCAAGTGGTTAGTGGCGTCCTGCTTCCCTGTGGACAACAAGGAAGGAGGATGCCACTGCCCGTCGAAGTGCGAAGTGGTAAACATAGTAAAAATGAAAATAAGGTGTACAAGTCCACTAGATTGTGACAGTAATCCCTTGGTTGGAACGAACCAGAACAGACCCCAAAGGACCATCAGTACACTCCGCTTCTTGCTCTACCCCCTTGTTTCTCCTCCCTTGTATTCAGGGAACCTTTGGCCCCTCACACCTTTGCGCTTGAGTCACCAAGTGCGCCAGAAACACTTGTGCACCTAGTCACTTGTGCACCACAGAAGGCCTATGTATTGAGCCTTGACAATCAATAGGAGAACCACCATAACGTCCACAGTACCAGTGGTACTACCCCACGAAGTAGGACTTGGGCTGAACCAAGTCACCAGATAGCACGTCGCTAAGAATGCCCAAGGCTGAGCGTAACACCAAGGCTGCTGATGGATGTCTATGCGACATTCTTGCAACAACTCGAACTCAGCAAGACTGTCATAAGTTGAGACGTCCTTCCAGTCCAACTGGGGGCAATTGAGCATGTTTGTGGCTTCATTGTACTTACAGAGTGCCGCCTGTATAGCCTTGCACTGTGTTTTGAGTGCTCTGTTGATGTGGACATGCAGTTTGTATCCTAAATGTGTTGGTGTCAGCTACCAGATAATCATGGATTAGTGAACATACCAGTTCCCGAGAGACCCATCTTGTGGAGCTCAAATAGGCGGGCTACGACGAGCCCCTCTAGCTTAGAGAGTGCCTTTTGATATGCTCACGTTGAGTGGTAGTGGGCCGCTTCTTTCCATTCCTGTGTGTCGGGAGTCCATCGTGTTGCGATGTTGTAAGTCAGTTCGAATTGGTGAAGGGCACCTTGCACGCGTTCGAATGTTTCAAATGCATGCTGCCTCATGAGCGCCGCATGCTCTTTCAGCGCCGATTGTTCTGACATCCTTGTGTTGCAGAATTCTACCGCATTGTCGTACAGCTTTCTAGGACTTGTTAGATGGTCAATGCACCATGAAATAAGATATTATCTTACTTCAATTGTTGGTATGTGATGAGGTGCTCATAATATTGGCACGCAAACTCGTCCTCAGGAGCTTCCTTCTTATGTGACAAAAGGTATGCACGCTCAGCTTCGAGGTGTTGATGATAGGCCGTGTCTTCGAGGGCCTGGCCAGACTGAAGTGCGGCAATCGTGATGGGGGCCTCCCAGAGAATTTGGCCAAGTTGTTTGTAATTCCCATAAAGGAATGCCGCTTGAAGAAAACAATGGTCAGCATCAGGAACAGTGATGACATTACCCAGAACGCACAGAGTTCCTGGTATTTATCATCATCGTGCTGTCGGGCATAGAGATTGATTGCTTGGTGCTGATGATACCAGGATGCGTATCGGGTAATGTTAGCGAGTCCATTAAAGGAAGAGAATATCCTCTCTGCGGTCTCGAGATCCTCAATCCCGAAACCACTGGCGAAGAGAGGGTGGTAAGAGAGTTGACAAATCTGTTTGTGTGTGTAACCGTGAAATGAAGGGACCACAAGGCGAAGACCTTTTCCTCTTGCCTTTTCTGCAATTGAACTCTTTGCTATTGTCTCTGTGAATGAACATCCAATGTCATAACCAAGCCCTGGCCTGTCCTGTAACACATCGAGCACTTGATTGACCAGCGCAAGTGGATATTTGGCACTGAGGACATAGTCAGCGTCATAACATCATGAACAGAACGCACTTACAGTTCGCCACTTGACACCATATCGCATATCCACCAGATAAGGCCATGCCTGCAGGCAGATAGAAAAATGCCCGTTTCGCAATATATAGACCACATCCGTTTGATGCTGTCACTTTGCACGGCCTTCCATCATTCTGTGCATGGCGTCTGATCTTTGTCCCCATCAGCCGGCGTGGCTTCTTGCACATCTTTGGACCACGTGGGTGGTTCCTCCACAGAATCTGCGCTGCTACCAACCTGTGCATTGGTATCAGTATTGCCCCTAGACAAATATTGTAGAGCACACCAATTTCTTCAGTGAGCGCAGTGGCCGAGGTTTGACATCATGCTTGAAGCGATCTACAAGTTCTTCTGAGACATAGTAGTCGCTTGTGAACTGCCATGGATCAGGATTCATGCCTTCCCGCTGATGGACACATTTCAATGACTGGTTGCCATTGAGCATGCCGATGACAGAAACTTCTAACGGGGTTTCGCCAAGAAGCTTATGACAGTCCTGATTTAGAAAAGGAAAGGAAAAAATAGGACTGAGCTACATTACCTCATTCTGACAGCATGGACATGAGTGTTTGACACGCCAATTAGGAGCTGTCCTGTCCAAAACTTGAAGAATACGATGCTCTACGCCACATTTGATTTTGAGGTAAATGTCAAACGTGTCGGAGAAGTGCTGCCAATATGAACGATGATAGGTCATCTATGTGCCAATAATTCAGTCCAGATCCGAGTCACTATGCCAATATCTAGCTTACATCATGATAGTTGCAAATAGAGCGAACCCATGCCTGTATGCTGAGGCAGGGTTGGCGGACGCGCAGCCGATGATAGAGCTCCAGAGTTCAAAGTGATATCGCAAATGAGACGTGAGTTGGTGACGAGCTCAGACAGCCTTGCCGCAAGAGATTCGTGTTAGGGTATATACACCCAGGTAACTGTAGGAATGTATGATCATAAGAGAAGTCTGCCAGCAGCAAGTCCTCAGTGTTGTTATGTGTGGATGATCAATGGACCACGAACCATAAACGTCAATATATAAAAGTTGGAATTGTTCCGCAGTATCTCCTGGATTCAGATGCGTATACAAGTTGTCGCATTCATGGAGCTTGAAATTGAGGTACGCATCAATGAGGGATGGCAATTGTTCATCCCACCTCAATTGAAGTTGATTGTATCGCATTGACCATGTTTGACATGTGGTATGACCGTGTAAGCTGAAAAATAACAAGTCAATGGGAATGAGTAACGAGTTTAGGTTTGACTCACTGTCCAAGGTACTGTGACAGATGTTCTGTCTCACTGCCCTTGCTGGATAGCTGGAGTTCGGTGTCCAGCGGTCCCCCCATGTCGTCGTCGAACCAGCCACCATCATCCATATTGCCTGTGGGTCCACCAAGCGCCTCATCACCTGCACCGCCGCCCATCATCTGGTCAAATGCACATTTACTTCCACTTGACAGGTCTGAGGAAGCTGGCCATCCATGTACAAATCTCAGAAGAGGTCAACATACTTTCATATGCCTCCTTCCTTCGCTGGGCCAGCACCACATTGACCTTATCCTGAGCGGCCTGAGTCAGAAGACCTTTAGGGATCATGTCACTCAAGCCTTGGCGTGTCCGGCCGTTCCAACGGCCACTAGGTGCAACAGACATGTACACCTTTCCCTTTGGTCCATGATGAAGCTCTGATTTGAATCATTGTGAGGGTAGAGTACTGTTGTGAACGCTGGAACGGGGCATAGCGGGAGGTAGGAGAGGGGGGTTAAACGATAAACAAGCATTATTCCCAGGAATATACCTATAAACAAACACAGCGCAAAAGGAAAGACCATCAACAGTGTTGTGCGGAAGAGCCAAGCCCAAAGCGGGGCATGGAGGCGTGGCGCTACCGAGTGTGAGTGACAGTGCCAAGTGGAGCGGGGAGGGGGACCATAGCACCACCAAGCGTGACTGAGAGTGACCTGCAAAGCGGAGCAGGGAAGAGCCGAGTGAAGCGGAGCAGAGACCATAATGCCGCCGAGCGTGACTGAGAGTGACAATGCCAAAAAAGGCAGGACTGAGCACAATGGTGCTCCACAGCAGCGACAGTGTGCGGAGCGATGCGGGCGGACCAAGTGGTGCCGCCGAGCGTCACTGGGCACAAGGATGCTGCGGCAGTGGCCGAGTGCGAAGCTGAGCGGGGAGGAGACGAGAGCAGCCGAGTGACGCACAGCGCAGGCAGGGGCAGCGAGCAACGAGCAGCGCAAGCGGCAGCGGGCGGCAGGCAGAGCAGGCGGGAG
>QLOZ01000005.1:0-16350 GCA_003314065.1 Lactarius sp. MG50
CACGCGAGACGAATTCGAAAAGTATGCCACATTGAAGAAGTTGGAGCCAATCACAGTATGCCACATTCATCACAGGGGTTGCTATAGGCTTTCTAATCACCGCTTAGACGAAATGCCCCACAAATGTTGACGAATTCACAGATTTCTTGGACATTCCCATGGATGGTGCCGATGAACAGGATGAACTCGATGACTACCTTTCTCAACCACTTGAGAAAGTCCGTGACCCAATTGCGTGGTGGTGGAAACAACAAGTCACATATCCGAGGCTTTCGGCAATGGCTTTCGACTACCTTAGTATCCCTGGTACATTATCCCTGATGCATCTTTCGTGCAACAAATAGCTGATTCAGGTTCTGATAAATGTACTTAGCAACCTCAACAGCAGTCGAGCGCCTGTTTTCACAAGGCCGACAACTCCTCCATTTCACACGTAGCCGACTTTCCCCATCGATGGTCCGTACATTCCTCTGCTTGGGGGATTGGAGCCGGAAGGATCTTGTCAATATGGTGGACATTGCTGCAGCGATCCAGAAGTCACAGCTTGCTACGCCACACACGGGGCGTCAGGTCAAGCACAAGACGAACTTGAGGTCAACCTAAGTCACGAGACTTAAGGCAACTTGAGATGAGTCGGATGAGTAAGGGGTGGTAGTTGGGCTTAGTTGTTGCTACTAAGTCCGACTATCACCTCTTGTGAGATCACGTGTGAAAGAGAAGAGGAGGGAAAGGCTCGAGACAAGGTAAGATTTGTAACCCAAATTGATAGTTACAAATAGAAGTCCGATGTGCGTAAGAGAAGTTAAGCTCAAGCTGGGGAGTAAGTCCCCAGCTGCGATACCTTATATACAGTCTGCTCTGCTGCGGCCGCGTCATCACCTGCCGCCCAGAACCCACGCGAGTCAGATATAAGTACAGTGCTCAGTCAGCAAGTTCACAGGCGAGTCAGGGAAGGGTGGGAATGTCGGCAAGTGGACGCGTCCCCCTGCACCTTCAGCTGACGCTTGGCACGGGAGGGGGGACAACCGGGAAGTGAGGGGGAAGCGTCATGTGACTCCAGGCATCACATGACAGGTAATATTACAGTAAAAGCAGTCCAAGGTCAGTCCCAATCGTCGCACTGCCCCCCTTCTTAGGCGAGGCACCCTCGGCTCGCTTCTTCAGTCACAGGTGGGGTCGGCTGGTTCAGATAACATGTCACCGGCGTCATGTAGGTCGGGGTTGTACCTTAGCCAAGGGTCCTCCTCCACTCCTTGTGTTGGCGTATCCACTCGCCTTGCTTCTTCCAGGCCTCCCGTGGCGTGACCCTCTCGGTCACCACCCCGATGGGTTCTCCCCACGGGGTCAGGAGGGCCAGGCACTGCGTCAGCGGTGCGGGCTGCATCGTCGTCGTAGCAGGAGGGGGCTCGCTCAGTGCTCGCCGCGTCCGGCTCACCTCCCCAGCCGTCGTATTGTACATTGGCCACGGCCGTGGAGGGTGCAGCGAGGGCTTGGAGGGACGCGCGGTCAGCGTCGGCGTCGGCATGGGGGATTGGTGGGATCGGGTCGCGCATGTAGTCCTCATACGCCGTGGCGGCGGCTGCCACGCGGGTTGCCTGCGACGTGTAGGGAGAGGCGTCATCGTACCAGAGGGCGAGGCTCGGGGCGCTCCCATCGAGGACCTGGCTGATCCCTTCTTGCCTTTCTTGATGCGCGGCATCGCTGATGGAGAGACGAGCGGAAGGGGAGCCGTTGGAAAGGCGAGAGGATGAGGGAGTAGTGTCTGCCATTGCCTCTGGGTCCCTCCTTCCAGGTTTAAGTACCATTTCCTGCACTGCTGAGGGGTTCTTTTGGTAGAACTCCTTCACAAGCCTGGGCGCATTCACATTCCCTGCAGGTTCCCAGGTGTTGTGGGCCTCAGCGTACCCCTTCCATTTGATGTAGAAGTGGAGCTGGCGTCTGATCTTCTTTGCGCCCAGTACCTCCTCCACTTCATATTCCTCTTCACCCTCGATCAGCTCGGGCGGTGGCTCCAGGAAATTGGGGCCATGTTCCTCCGTCTCCTTATATGGTGATAGTAGGGAGGCGTGGAAGGTATCGAAGATCTTCCAGGTGCCGGGGATCTCCAACTTGTATACCACCGGTGACACCACCTTGAGCACCTTGAAGGGGCCATATCTTCGCGCGGCCAACTTGTTTGAGGGGTGTGACAGCCTGAGATTGGTTCCATCCAACCAGACCCTGTCTCCTTCCAAAAAGGGGGTAAAGATGTGTCGTCCTGCTCTTCGCTCGGCGTGTAGTATCACTAGCTTTTGTGCGTGCTGTATGGCCCTTTGTGCCTGGTCCCGGATCTCCGTGAGTTGCTGTCCTCTCCTTTCCACTTCTGGTGCCTTAGACTCGATTTTCTCCGGTACATGCACTCTAGGCGTGCACCCTAGAAGCAGCTCGAATGGCGTGAAACCCGTGGTGGTGTTGGGCCAGGCATTATGCACGTATTGTGCCATAGGTAGCCATCGTGCCCAATTGCTCTGCTGGAAGTTCCCATAGATTCGAAGGTATTGCTCCAGCCACTGGTTGGTGCGTTCTGATTGTCCGTCGGTCTGAGGGTGATACGCCGTGCTGATGTTCTGCTCCACCCCCAATAGGCGGCAGAGTTCCTTCGTGAAGTGGGAGGTGAAACGGGGGTCCCTGTCTGAGATCACCCGCCCAGGAGCTCCATAGTGTGGGAACACATGCTGGGTGTAGAGGGCGGCCACGCCCACTCCCCCAATGGTCTTATTGCAGGGGAAAAACAGCGCGGCCTTGGTCACATCATGATCCGTGATGGTAAGGATTGAGTCATATCCTTCTGACGGGGGTAGGTCCACGATCAGATCCAGCGTGATGGTGGCAAAGGGTCGATGGCTCTCCTGAGTCGTGATGGGGAAAGGGGGGACGCGCGGCCTGTTGGTTTTGGGCTTGGTTGCTTGGCAGGTGGCACACCCCCGGACGTACGCAGTGACAAACTTTCTCAGCCCTGGCCACCAGTAGTCACGGGCTATTGCCGCGAAGGTGTTAGCAATCCCAGGGTGCCCTGCCAGTGCATGGTCGTGGTATCCTGACACCAGCTTCCTTCTTAGTTCCTTTTGGTCTGGGACAGCCAGTCGCCCCCTGTGCGTCCAGTCTCCCTTTTCCTGCTCCAGCTCGTGCTCCTCCTTCCATTCCTCCATCAGTGTTTCAGATCCTTGCTGGGCGTTGCGTACTTCCTGTTCCAGGGTGCTCAAGGAGAGTGCGCGACAGAACAGGTGGTCAGGTAGGACCACCACATCCTCATTGTCATTTTCCCCTTCATCAAGCCCCGGCCGTCGAGACAGGTGGTCGGCTCGGTTCGTTGCCCCTGGTTTATGGACTAGCTTGAAGTGGTACTCGGCCAGTCGTGGGATGTATCTGGCCACACGCCGGTTAAGTTTCTGGGGTTGTCGGTAATATTGGAGGTTCTTGTGGTCCGTATAGACACGCACGGGGTGTTCTGATCCGAGTAAGATGTGTCGCCAATGTTCTAGTCCTTTCACCAATGCTAGAAGCTCCCGATCGTACACGTCGTACCCTCTTTCTGCTTGAATGAGTGCCTTTGAGTAGTACCCCACCGCCCATGGTTTCTTCCCTTCTGGTTGGTACAGAATCGCTCCAAGGGCATACTGAGAGGCGTCTACTTCCAGAATGAAAGGTTTGTCGTAGTCTGGTCGCTTCAACACTGGGTCGCTGGTGATTATCCGCTTCAGGGTCTGCACAGCTTCTGTGCATTCCTTGGTCCATACGAAGGGGACACCTTTCTTGGTGAGTTGTTGTATGGGTCGAACGATCTCAGCGTACCCAGGGACGAAAGGCCTTTGGTACCCAAAGACGCCCAGGGTGCTACGCACTTGTTTAAGGTCGCGCAGCTCCTCTGGCCATTCGGCCAGCCCATTGATCTTGGTCGGATCAATCTTGATGATTCCGCCTTCTATTCTTATACCCAGGTAGTCCACCATCCGCTGCTCGAAGTGACACTTGCTGAGTTTGAGAAAAAGGTCCTCTTCTGCGATCCGTGTCAATACTTCTGTCACTATACGACGGTGCAGGGTCTGGTCGTCTTCTGTGGCCACAAGTATGTCGTCCATGTAGACAAAGACCTTTCCTGGGTATTTGTCTTTGACTGGCTTCAATATTCAATCCATGGCCCTCTGGAAGGTCGCCGGGGCGTTGGTCATGCCGAAGAACATTACAGTGGGCTGGTAAAGACCGCTAGGGGTTTTGAACGCAGCCTTCCATCGATCTTCTGGCATGACGCGGATGTTATTGTACCCATCCCGCACATCCATAGTGGTAAAGAGAGTCTTCCCATGAAGTTCCTCCAGGATTTGCTCGATGCGTGGCATGGGGTACACATCGCGCTCCGTCCACTGGTTCACTTCTCTATAGTCTTGTATTGGTCGTAACGTTCCATCTCTCTTTTTAATAAAAAAGAAGGGGACTCCCCACTTAGAATTGCTGTCTTCAATGCGACCCAACTCTTTATTTCTGCCAACAAAGTCTTGTTCTGCTAGGTTCTCCGTTCGTGTGAGGGGGTATACTTTTGAATTGATGAAGTCTGGCGCACCGGGTTTGAGCCGAATTACGTGATCTTCCGGCCGGGCCGGTGGGAAACGTCGTGATGCGCGCTCCGAAAACAACCGCTCAAACTGCCGGTAGTGCGCCGGTAAACCGGTTAAGTCTTCCGCCGGTTGTTGGCTTTTATTTGTCCCTAACCCTTCGGATAGTTGGGGAAGGGGGCGGACATAGCATATCACCTCGTCCCCCTCTTCCCACGCTTCGTCTCTGTGCGCGGCGTCAACAATTCTCGCCCATATCTTCTTCCTAGCCCATTTGAAGAGGGCGGTTTCTATGCGTACTGGTGGCCCTCTGACGACTCCCTTGTTCCAGTCTATACTGGGGTTGAATTCTCTGAGCCAGGGGTACCCCAGGATCGCACGGTCGCTTCCCAGACTGGTGACATAGAACTGCTGGAGCGCTTCTTGTTCTCCCTTGTGGATCCTTAGTAGGCAATAGTGGGTAAGTACTCCTGCTTTGTTTTCTGAGCCATCTACATTGAACACCCTGCGAGGTTCAGGCAGCTGTCGCAAGCCGATCCCCAGGCGCTGGACCATCCGTTGGTCCATAAAATTTTCGGTTGCGCTGCTATCCACGAGCGCGCGTTCGTTGGCGATTCCTTTTCCACACGTAAAGGTAAACTGAACTTCGATTGCACTTTGTTCACTGATGTACATGATAGACAACTTTTGCGCCCTCACCCACGCCGAGTGATGAGAGCGGTTCAAAAACCCTGGAGCAATAGCGCGTCCAGCAATTCGTCCTTCTTCCCCTGATCCATCCGCTGAATTTCGTTGGCCATCCCACTAATTTCCACAGCGGGTTCTTTTTCTTCTACCTTTGTTATGCGCGCGCTCATCCCTTGGCGGCCACGCGTCTCCTCTTTCTTTGGTGAGTTCTTCTTCTGGTCTTCTTCTTTCTTTGGGCACACCTTGGTGATATGCCCTTGCTTTTGACAGTAGAAGCAGCGGCCTTCCTTGGAGAGGCGAGTACGCTCCTCAGCGGTGAGGGCGTCGACACGCGCAGCGTCCACATCCATGGGCACGACTTTGGATCGGCCATCGCCTCCACGGTGGCCTCCGGTCTGCGGCGGTTTTCCAAGGGCTTGGCGCCATCGCTGCGCGTTCGTGGCTTGGCCCTGGCCTTGGTAATCCCCCAGACTGGCTTTGACTTCGGCCCACAGTTCGTGCTGCTTCCGCGCAGCGTTCTGCCATCCCCTCAAGGTATCGGGTCGTGGGTCGGTTTTTTCCAATACCGCCCTGTGCAGGGGACCTTTCAGACCACGGCGGAACTGGGTGATGGTCCCCACATGGTCCCGTCCCCAGCCCGCGAGATTGCGCCAGTGGTCAAACGTCGCAATGTAGGTGTCCAAGTCGTCTCCCACCATTTTGCAGGCTAACAACTTTTGATGTGTGTTTTGCTTTTTGGTAGTATCGGTGAAGGCGTGCCTGAAATCTCTTTCGAACAACACCCAGTGCCTTTCGTCCGTAGCGGGCCAGGAATTGGGAGGCTGTTGCATATCATCGATGGAATCGAGCATGCGCTTGACCCAGTCGTTGACGTGTTGCCCTCGTATGAAACCCAATGCCAGGCCGACACGATCTAGAGGCACTTTCATGCTGGAGTTTTCTTGGTTTGACATTCTGTAGATGCGAAATTCCCGCAAGAATTGGTCGCTTTTAGCTCGATCTCCATCAAATATTGCGGGGGGGTTGCCGCACATGCCACCGCCGTTTCCTCCAGCCGCGCCGGTTACTGTCGCAGCGGCCGTGGCTCCGGTCTGGGTGGCGCCTATTGCCGTGGCCAATCCGCGCATACGTGCACCCGCGCTCCATGGTCTAGGAGGGACAAAAACTGGATTTATCGGATTTACAAAGCCGGTTGATCGCACAGAAGTGGCGGGAAAGGCAGGTGCTTTTCCTTTCCCTGTAAAAGCGGGGTTGATCCCTGGTGTCGTTCCCAGTGCCGCAGGCAGAATGCTTGGCCCGGGGGTAGGTGGTTTTTCTCGCGCAGCCTCCGTTCCTGCTGCCTGCGTCATGGCCGGTCATTGCCCATACTCCGGGAGCGGCGCTCCAAAGTCTCCAGGATCCATGCGGACCACCGAGGACGTTTGCGTGGCCAGGATGCGCTCCTCCAAGTCCAGGCTCAAGCCTCCGGGCATGGGGGAATCGCGCCGTGTTCGACGTCCCAGGCTGGGACTGATGGTCATCTCCTCCGGCTCTTCTTCTGGTGTGGTATCGTCTCCGGCCTTTCCTGACTCCCTAGGGGAATGCAGGTCGGTGCCTTTTCCCTTTCTGTTGTCAGGATGTTGATCGTCTGTGACTCTCCACCAGCCAAGCATCCCTCCTCTGGGCAACTTATCCGACGCCGTGGTACAATATCTGGTCGCCCCCCATTTTAGAGCGTACCAGTCGTCATTAATCAGTTCCGTCGGCCATTCCCGCCCTTGGTCGTCGACCAGATGATAGGCGCTGCGTCCTGGTTCCGCGAACGGTACCCAGTACGCCTCACCCACGACGTGCGGGGGCAGGTCCGGCTCGGTACGGGGGTGGATTGTCACCCATCGGTCGGGCACTAGCTCGGCTTTGATGGTTGTCATTGCGGGTACGTAGGTGGGCTTGTCGGGATGCGTTAGGTAAGTCTCCCCTTTGTCCTCTCGGGTTGTCGCGTCGACGCTGATTGATTGGTTGGTTCTGCAGGATCTGCAAGTTTTCCTCTACTGCGGGGGTGAGTCCTCCTTGAAGGACAAACTGACGGCGCAAGTTTTCTTCGATAGTTGGGACGATGGTTCGGCTAGTCTCGGCGTTGCTCAAGACTTCTCTCAGGACCAGTTCTCCCTGGTCGATCTCCTGCGCCAGGCTCGCCGCCTCGTCCTCGTTGTCGTGCAGCGCAAGGGCAATCCCTCTTTGCTGTTCAAGATGACGGAGTGAATGTTCAAGTCGGCTGATCAAGAATAGATCAACCGCGTCTAGTCGTGATAAAATGTAGAGGAAGGCGTCGACCCGAGGTGAGATCTCCAGGTTGCCTTTATTTTCGGTGGATGACAATGTCGTCTGCGTAGACGAAGACTTGGTACCCGAGAATTTCGAGTATGACTCTGCACAGGAGTATCCAAAGATACCTGATGATGCGACCAGCAATGCGGAGTGGATCCAGGCTTTTTTAATCAAGCCCGACTTCAATCCGGAATTCTTCGCGCAACCTTGCGATCTCGAGTAGGAGATCAAAGATACACGTAAGTATACGAACTTCGAGCTGGGAATTTTGATTTTCTGCTAATGCTGCGGATAGCGCGTTCACAGCTCGGGTTATGAGGGTGACTCTTTCTTGCAGGCGAGCACGGTTTTTGAGCAAGCCTACGGCCTCAATGACAAGATCAAGATTTCTTCGTTCAGGACGTTCTTCTTTGATGGCCACCTTGGCAATCGAGATAGGGAGCTTGAGCTTATGCTATGCCACGCACGGGGCGTCAGGTCAAGCACAAGATGAACTTGAGGTCAACCTAAGTCACGAGACTTAAGGCAACTTGAGATGAGTCGGATGAGTAAGGGGTGGTAGTTGGGCTTAGTTGTTGCTACTAAGTCCGACTATCACCTCTTGTGAGATCACATGTGAAAGAGAAGAGGAGGGAAAGGCTCGAGACAAGGTAAGATTTGTAACCCAAATTGATAGTTACAAATAGAAGTCCGATGTGCGTAAGAGAAGTTAAGCTCAAGCTGGGGAGTAAGTCCCCAGCTGCGATACCTTATATACAGTCTGCTCTGCTGCGGCCACGTCATCACCTGCCGCCCAGAACCCACGTGAGTCAGATATAAGTACAGTGCTCAGTCAGCAAGTTCACAGGCGAGTCAGGGAAGGGTGGGAATGTCGGCAAGTGGACGCGTCCCCCTGCACCTTCAGCTGACGCTCGGCACGGGAGGGGGGACAACCGGGAAGTGAGGGGGAAGTGTCATGTGACTCCAGGCGTCACATGACAGGTAATATTACAGTAAAAGCAGTCCAAGGTCAGTCCCAATCGTCGCACAGCTTGGGAGGAAGCGGGCTATTAGTGAGATAGATTGTGCAACTGGCGATAATAGTGATGACGAATAGTTTTGTCTACTCTATATACTTTTGAGTGTACATGTAACATGTTGTGCAGAACATGGCAGGCCTCATCCACAAAGCTTCCCTCACTGACTCCAACATGTTCACCTCCATCCTTGTTGTGAATTGTGATTGTGACAAAATTTTGGTCAGCGAAGGAGCAAGTCAAGACTTCAAAACACGGACCTTTCTGGGCTTGAGCAATACCAACTCACCCCCGACCATCATTAGGACAGTGGCCACAGCGAGAATTGCGAGATCACCCACAGGATCACCAAGTTCTGCAACGTGCTGCGTGCAGAAAGTTGTTGTCAGATTATAGACCCGCTAGTAATAACTGATGCTTTTGGGCAGTAGGAATCATCCAGCTCAGGACTCAGACAGCATTAGGGTTGGCAATGACACCATCGAAGGAAATACTCCCGGTGTTACGCTCAGCCTTGGGCATTCTTAGCGGCGTGCTGTCTGTGACTTGGTTCAGCCCAAGTCCTGCTTCGTGGGGTAGTACCGCGGGTACTGTGGACGTTATACTGTGGTTCTCCTATTGATTGCTGAGGCTCAATACGTAGGCCTTCTGGTGTGCACAGGTGCACAGGTGACTTCTGGTGCACTTGGTGACTCAAGCGCAAAGGTGTGAGGGGCCAAAGGTTCCCTGAATACAAGGGAGGAGAAACAAGGGGGTAGAGCAAGAAGCGGAGTGTACTAGTGGTCCTTTGGGGTCTGTTCTGGTTCGTTCTAACCTTGGGGTACGTCCCACTGCAGGGATTCCAAGAGTCAAGTAGGCTGAATTGCTAAGAGGTCGAGTCTGAGTTCTACATGTCCAATATGCGTACTACTTATAGTAAATCGTCGAGGCCCCTATCAAGAGGGACGCGTAAGTGTCAGGGCATAGGGCCCATATCGTCATAGAGGTCCAGAGTACACGCCATAAGGGCGCGGCAGCGTTCTAGTTCAATCTGATGGGCGCATGCAAGGAATGATGTCAAGGGTCAGTCCAAGCGTCCAATCATTCAAGAGCCCGTTATCGTAGTGACGCGCGGCTTCCACACACGCCAGAACACGTCTGCACCATGCCCTATGTCCTAGGGGAACACGCCTTTAGCGTATGGTGATGTGCCGATGAGATATGAGGCACGCATGCACCAGCAGTGCCATGCGTCTGCCACAACCATGCGCTCATAGCATGAGGCTAGGAGCTCCTTCCTAATTAGTCCAGTTCAGTATCAGTGTCAATCTCGTACAGTAATTCGATAGCGTAGCGTCATAGGGCCTCCCAGGGAGGTCCCAATTCCATCCTTGTCTTGTCAGGTACCTTGTCGCGAGTCCCAGAGACTGCGCAAGGGCTAGTTCAGTGCACAGAGGCAGCGTGATCGTAACACCCGGCTAGATGCAACTTGATTGTGTCCACAGTCAGCACGATCAAGTAGTGCAGCAGAGTTGTAGAGTCAGAAGCATCTAGTGAGGATGTCGTGAAGAATGCCGAAGATAGCATCCTTCCGTCCGTTGTCGAGTTTTTGGATCATTTCGACATCACCCTCGACATGGTGGTGGGTTGTGCACACAAAACAGAAATAACGTGCTAGCGTCGTCTGTTCGACATCATGGGGGACCAAAAGACATTGTTTAAAGTTACATATAATAAAGTACGTCGTAGCCTGCCTACATCATAGGGATCAGCACGTCGCGATCTCGTGCGCATGGGCTGCGCAGCAGCTGTCGCCATCATGCCGTTCCTGCCGTCGTCGTCGTCGTTGCCGTTGCTGCAGCCGCCGCCGTCGTCGTCGCCGTTGCTGCAGCCGCCACCATCGTCGTCGCCATGTACGCTCTCGCCTCCACCGCTCGTCGCGCAGCACCTGCTGCTGCCGCCAGGCCACGCGCTCGAGATCACGCGCGGTGTGTGCAATTGCTGCCGCTGCCGTCGTTGTAGCTGCTGTCGCCGTTGCACCGCACGCGCGCACCCTGTGCGTTCTGACCTCCGCCGCTCGTCCCGTTGTGCCTGCTGCTGCTGCTGTAGCCAGGCCACGCGCTCGAGAGATCACGCGCGGTTGCTGCAGCTGCCGCCGTCGCCGTCGTTGCTGCAGGCGCCGCCGTCGCCGTCGTTGCTGCAGGCGCCACCGTCACCGTCATCACCGTTGCAGCCGCCGCCGCCGTCGTCGCCGTTGCCTGCAGCCGCCGCCATCATCGTCGCCGTTGCCTGCAGCCGCCGCCATCGTCGTCACCGTTGCCTGCAGCCACCGCCATCGTTGTCGCCATTGCCTGCAGCCGCTGCCATCGTCATCACCGTTGCCTGCAGCCGCTGCCATCGTCGTCGTCATTGCCTGCAGCCACCGCCATCGTCGTTGCTGTTGCCTGCAACCGCCGCCATTGTCGTCGCCGTTGCCTGCAGCCGCCGCCATTGTCGTCGCCGTTGCCTGCAGCCACCGCCATCGTCGTCGCCGTATGCGCTCTCGCCTCCGCCGCTCGTCGCGCAGCACCTGCTGCTGCCGCCAGGCCACGCGCTCGAGATCACGCGCGGTGTGTGCAGTTGCTGCCGCTGCCGTCGTTGTAGCTGCTGTCGCCATCGCACCGCGATCGCGCGCGCGCACCCTGTGCGTTCTGACCTCCGCCGCTCGTCCCGTTGTGCCTGCTGCTGCTGCTGTAGCCAGGCCACGCGCTCGAGAGATTGCACGCGGTTGCTGCAGCTGCCGCCGTCGCCGTCGTTGCTGCAGGCGCCGCCGTCGCCGCCGTCGCCGTTGCTGCAGGCGCTGCCATCGCCATTGCTGCAGGCGCCATCGTCGTCGTCGCCGTTGCAGCCGCCGCTGCTGTCGTCGCCGTTGCTGCAGCCGCCGCCATCGTCGTCGCCGTGTGCGCTCTGACTTCCGCCGCTCGTCCCGTTGTGCCCGCTGCTGCTGCTGTTGCTGCTGTAGCCAGGCCACGCGCTCAAGAGATCGTGCGCGGTTGCTGCAGCTGCAGCCGCCGCGCCGCCAGTGCTGCAGCTGTTGCCGCCACTCGTCGCGCAGCACCTGCTTCTACTGCTGTTGCTGCACGTGCCGCCGCACGCGGGTTTGCTCCGCACGTTGGGATTGAGAGGGGCAGGAGTGTGTGTTTGTCAGTTGCCGTGGGGCGGTGTGTGTAAGACGGGGGATGCAAGTGCACCATATCTACATGTAGCCATCTCTGTAGCTCATAGGCCCGTCGCATATCGCCGTGGTGGCACGAGGAGGTGGCCACACCCCTCTGGGGAGCAGTTGCTGCATAGCATTACTGCAGTGTGAGGGTGCGGCCTCCGTGAAGCCTGGGGGCTGGGCCGGCTGGCACGCAACTGGAGCCCAATGGGAACCCGAACTTGTCAGTTAGTGACAGTTACTTGTGAAAATTTTAAAGAATGAGTTGAGCGAAGGGTGAGGCATGAGTCCGCATGACGCACCCAACTCTTCAACGTCTTTGCATTGACGATTTCCACGGGTGTCACCTGGGGAAATATACCACGGTGTCGACACCGTGGTTTTCTTGTTAGCACCGTGGCTTGAACCTGCAACCCGTAGACACAGTACCAGTACGGGTGCGGTGTCACGGGTGACGGTTGCGGTGTTCCAAATTTGGCCCGCGGTGTCACCCGTGCGGAACCTTACTTGCATCAGTGAAAGGTCCTGGTGACTTGATGCACTTGACAGTGACCAAGGCATCATAAAGTCATCCAAGTTAGTCAAGACAAATTTTTGGCCTTGATTTGGCCTTGGATGTTTGTGGACTTAGGATAATTTTCACATTCTTACTACTTAACAAGGCCAATTAAAACCAGTTAAAACCAATCCCTTTACAAACTAATTAATAATGTTAACCTATTAAAAGATTATTATTAATATATTTGGACCTTGTTTGTTGGCTGTTTGCACATGCTTAGCTGCCAGCAAAGCAGTTAATTTTTTCAACATTCTTTCATGTGTGGGTCCTTATGGTTGCTGCCATTCCCCCTGCTGCTCCAAATGCAAGTGAAGGGGCTTTGTCACCACTATCATTAGGATCTAAAGTAAGTTATACATATTCTTGTAACTGACATTTTCTGTTCTGCAGGCACTGGTGGTGAGATACCACAGACCAGCACCACTACCAGCAGTGGGTGCAACAGGAGTGGCAGCGCACTGGGACTGGTGACACCAGCGAGGGGTGGCAACACCAGTGCAGTGGTGACACCAGTGATGCCAACACTGTGGTGACACTGGTGATGGCGGCAATGCCAGTGCAGTGGTGACACCAGTGACAGTGGCTATGCCAGTGTAGGTGGCAATACCAGTGACAGCAGCAACACCAGCACAGTGGTGACACCAGCAACAGCAGCAATGTCAGTGTGGTGGCAACACCAGCAATGGCTGTTATGGTTTCTTTCCCTTATGTGCATTTAGGCTCTGACCTGTGACCTGTACTGTCACATGATGAGATATCATGTGATGTGACTCAGACTTACCAGTTGTCATGTGACCATATGTCATGTGATGCGATGACTCCTCATGACTGTGACATGATGTGACTTGTATGAGCGACTCATGGCAACTCCCTATGAGTCATCACGACTGTACATGACTCATAGTAGTGACTCTTGGTGAGCACTACTGACTCTTGATTGACTCCTACCTATGACTCGTTGTGACTAGGAAGGGTAGTATAAAAACAGTAGGAAGTTGAGCTGGAATCCCCAGTCTCAACTTCATCTCTAATATAAGTTGAATCCCTCCTGCAATCACCCTTGTGACTGTGTGACAAAGCATCTACCTTCCTCTTCTTCTCTATCACCGCTCTGGCTTAGTAAGCCACATTGAAGCTTGGTGATGTGTGCTATAACATGTGCAACATCACACAGAAGGCCCCTTTGTGAAGGACCTACTGGAACCAAGTACTTGGGCATCTCGGCCTCAGGCACCTCAACCTCACTTTGTTCCAACAAGATACATGTGATCATTCCCAGGGTCATGTGCCAAGTCAAGTCGACTTAGATCACATGCAGTATCCACCCAATCACATGACATGAACACAAGCTTGCTTTGAGCCATGGTACCTTGTAACTGTGACAATGGCAGCAATGCTAGCACAGTGGCAACACTGGCAATGCTGTGGCAGCACCAGCACTAACAACACCAGTGACACCATGACACCCCAACCACTCTGCTGCCCCTGCCAGTGCACATCCTTATAACACCTGGCTGCTCCTGCAGCCCCCATCAATGCACTGGCAGCCCTCCAACAAGCAATGCCCCTGCACACTGACACATATTTGATGGCCCAGCCCCAATGTGCGCACTGGTGGCCCTCCCCCTGACAGGCAGGCATGGTGGGCAACACCCCTGTGTGCCTGTGCATATTTGTGTGCTTGACTGTCAATGCTTTGGTGGCCCTTCCCCTAATGAACAGGCACAGTGGGCAATGCCCTATGTGCTGGTGCATTGCCCAACCATCAATGTGCTGGCAGACCTCCCCTCGATGAGCAGGTGCCGCAGGCAATGCCCCCATGCCAGCGATGGTGACACCTGCAACAGCAGTGCCACAGCAGCGGCACTAGTGGCATGACACCAGCACTGGCAACACTGATGACAGTGACACCAGCAACACCAGCCCAGCAGCACCAACAACCACAGCACCAGCAACACTAGTGGCGGTGACCCAGTGGTGGCAATACTAGCAATGGCACCAGCACCAGCGGCAGCAGTGGGGGGATGGCAGTGGTGGGTGAGACTGCTGCAGCAGTGGCAGCAAGGGGGACTGCAGTGGCAGTGGTGGGGACTGCAGCAGCAGTGGCAGTGGGGGGACTGCAGTGGCAGCAGCAGTGGGGGGAATGGTGGCAGCAGTGGGGGAATGGTGGCAGTGGCAGGAACTGTGGTGGTGGCAGTGGCAGTGGGCAGTCATTGTATATTTCCATTTCTGTAGCTAATGTATATAGAGCTTTAATAAAAACTGTTTGAATGAATTTTGTTGGAATTTGTGGTGCACAAATATAGTTTTGGAAATCAAACCCTAATAGGAACCAAACTCTATGGGTAGGGTTTGGGCTGGCCCAAAAGTATGGTTCCCTATCAGAAATCAAGGGAGTTATAAGGAGGCAGTAATTGCCAGGAAAGTTCATTTCAAGTCAATTTTGAGTTAAGACAAAATCAAGCCCATTAAGCCATGTCCTCAGTAAGGCGTGACACAGGTGCGGGTGACACCGCGGTTTTCGGTCACGGTTTGTCACGGGTGCGGGTGCGGTTTTGGGATTTCCCACCCGAGGCAAAACCGCACCCTTAACCGCGGGTATACGGTTTCTTACGGTTTTTACTACTATGGCCTTGTGTTTTTGCTACCAGCTATTTTGTTCTTTTTTTTTTGTTTTTTGTTTTTTTTGTTTGTTTTTACCGGTTCCGCGTGTCGCCAGTCACGCGGCATTCTTCTCTCACGCCGCCACCATCCCCACCTCAAAACACGAACGCGTGGGGTTTTCCAACCGCCACCCCCCTCCCTCGCTCCAAACGCGAGACGGAGGGGGGTTTCTGTCTGCAGTGCCGCCAACGCTGTCCCCTCAAAAAGGACTTCAAGAGGTTTTCGAACCACCACAAGATATGTTTCCTTTTTTTCTTTTTTTTTTGTTATACTAACAAGTCTTTGACGATGACAGCCCACTCCTCGTGTCTAACATGAGGTTACAACGACGCCCCCACATCGCCTAGCGCGCCCTACATCACCTGCGCGCCCCACATCTCCCGCGCGCCCCACATCTCCTGCACGCACGCACATCGGCCATCTGCATGCCCATCGCTCGCATGTAACAAGTAGAATAGAATAAATAGCTACTAGATTTAATAAATTATATTTGGTCTCTCCCCCCCTCCCTCGCTTCAACTGCGAGTCGGAGGGGTTGCGCTGCTTACCGTCACGCGGCCACTCGCACGCCTGTGCACCCGCTGATTGCCCTCCGCTGGCAGATCGCACGCCGCCTGCACGTCCGTACGCTGATCGCCACCCGCTGGCAGATCGCATGCCGCCCGCACGCCGCTAGCATGCCCGCACAACGTCCGCACGCCTGCACGACGCCCGCACGATGCCCGCACGCCCGCACGAAGCCTGCACGCCCATACGACGTCCGCACGTCCGCCACGACGCCCACACAACGCCCGCACAACGCCCGCACAATGTCCACACGCCCGCACAACGTCCGCACGCCCGCACGACGCCCGCATGACGTCCGCACGCCTGCACGACGCCCACACGACGTCCGCACGCCCGCACGACGCCCACACGACGTCCGCACGCCCGCACGACGCCCGCACAACGTCCGCATGCCCGCATGACGCCCGCATGACGTCCGCACGCCCACACGACGTCTGCACGCTCGCACGACGCCCACACAACGTCCACACGCCCACACGACGTCCGCACGCTCGCACGACGCTCGCACGATGTCCGCACGCCTGCACAACGTCTGCACGACGCCCACATGTCCGCATGACGTCCGCACGCCCGCATGAAGCCCGCACGCCCGTACGATGTCCGCACAATGTCCACACGCCCGTATGACGTCCGCACGTCCGCCACGACGCCTGCACGACGCCTGCACGCATGATGCACAACTCACACACGCCGCAACCCGCCTGTGCGCTCGTAGATTGCACGCTGTGATTGGGGATGTTAGAGGGTCATGTATTAGTTACATTGTAGTTTCCTCGCGTGCCC
>QLOZ01000007.1:0-35242 GCA_003314065.1 Lactarius sp. MG50
TGGGGAGACCACCCCGGGTGTCACCGGCTAAGTTAATAGTAATACTTAGAGGTACAGGTGGCTATACACTCACACCCGTCGTGACGACCCATGTGCATACACCGCGCAGGCCCTCTACGGTAGGAAACTCGGCTAGTCACCACTTTACACCTTAAGCTTACATTGCGGTTAGACCAAATAGTCGAAGGTGTAATTAACTTGGATCCTCATTACCAACGCAGTGTGTTCGTTCTAAGTTACTACCCGCCTCTTTCTAGCTAAACCCTTCTTTCCGGCGGTAGATGTCGTCTGGACCGAAATCAAGCAGATTGGGCTAATAGACTCCGTATTTCGCAACTTCTACATCCCCCCTATCATCTTCGGTAACATTCCCCACTTCTCTGTCCTCCCTACTGCTTATATGCGCGCGTAGCTACGTCTCAGTCGCCCGATGGCACCGAAAGGCGAGTTTATATCAATGGAGTCTCTGTAAGATTAGTCAGACGCATGAGCACTGGGAGGCCTCGTAAGACTTTGACTTTTTTAGTGATGCTAAGCTGACATTGTGGTTAGGCCAAATAGTCGAAGGTGTAATTGACTTGGATCCTCATTACCGACGCGGTGTGTTCATTCTAAGTTATTACCCGCCTCTTTCCAGCTAAACCCTTCTTTCCGGCGGTAGATGTCGTCTGGTCCGAAATCAAGCAGATTGGGCTAATAGACACCGTATTTCGCAACTTCTACATCCCGCCCATCATCTTCTGTAATCTTTCCCATTTCTCTCTCGTTCATACAGCTTATATGCGTGCGTAGCTGTATCTCAGTCGCCCGATGGCACCAAAAGGCGAGTTTGTATCGATGGGAAGCAACGCCTGACTTCAATACAAAGTGCGCCGTTTATTTAGTTACTTGTTTCCCCGTTAACGCGCGATTCTCTTCATGGGTGGCTTGGTAGGTCCCTCTCTGATGTACTCCGCATCACATGTCAATCGTTGCTTCGCCTATAGATTTACCGAATGTCCTTCTCAATCCGTCAGCTGCACTCAGCTTCCTAATGCTTCCTCCGTTGCTGCCTGTAGATAAAGTCAATTGATTCTACAGTATCTATCCCGAACTAATGCACCACAGTGATAGCAAGAAAAAGTACCGGTACAAACAGAAACCCGGAAAGCCCGGAAAGTAACTGCAAGCCAAGTACAAGCGAATGTTTGCAAACAAGCAAATCGTCTGTATCGAGTACATGGAGATCTCTGAAGATGACGAGCGGGAGATATTTCGGGTGCGCCATGACCATATACGACTTGCTTTCGCGCGGTATTCATAGACTATTCTTAGCGTGTACAACTTATTATGGCGCTCAATTATGAAAATGAAGGCAGAGGCCCCACTCCACAGCAGACACTCGTCGCTGAGTTTGGGACGCCACTGCGCTCGCTCGGCTTCAACGACCGGCGTGACGCCGCGTTCCGCTGGGTCGCCCAATCGCTTCAGACAATTCTTGACCCCCGCTCCATCATCAAACGCACGACCACGACCACATCACAACAGACGACGTGGCTAAAGGACACACTACTCGACCCGGGGTGGAAGAAGCGTGTGCAACACACGTTCAAGCTACTCATCGATACGCTCAAAGCATATCCGGACTGCCTCAAAGTGACCCGCGGCCCTGCAACAATAGCGCCAATAGACCTTATGATGATGGCTTTACTGGTGTTCAAGCGCCAGGACAAGCTATCGGCGGCACGGCTTGCGGATGCATCCAATTGCGCGCGTTACGCATGTCGGCACGCAAGAAGACAAAAGACTTGATGTGCAAGTCAGAACACATGGGCTACTACGTCGTCTTTTTGGATCATCTGGAGAGGTTGGGTGAGGCAGTTCTGGGATCGAGCAGGATGCGCAGGTCCCAATGGACGTCGACCCACCTGCAAAGCGGCAGAGGATTACTGGCGGTGCGTAATATTACAATTTGAAGGCGTATTAGAATACTCACATTCCGGAATAGGTTATTCATCCGCGCCAACCACACCAGCACAATCTCAGCCCCCGCCCCCACCGCCACCAGTGCGGACGACAAGTACCTCCCAACGGATACTGACTAGTTATAACTCTCAATCGTAATCACAGCTGCGGTTACACCCATCCCAGCTTGCGACGCCGCGCCCGATGGTAATCGTCCCGCCATCGCCCTCCTCCGCGTCCATTCCAGCACCAGCACCTCTTACCACGCGCATGTCCACAACTTCCTAGTCCGGGGTCGCGCACTCCCCAACTTCTACATCCCACCCCTCGACGAGACTGTCAGCACTGGACTCCACGTTCAGCGCGTTCGATGCACAGCCACTTCCAAAAACCGACCGCCTCGTGGCTATGCGTACAGCCAAGGCGGCCATACAGGGCGCACAACAGCAGCAGCAGCGGAAGCTACATGGATCGCATGCGCTGCCTCCCCGACCGGCGCAAGCGCAGCTGCCTCGCCCAACGGTGAGTACGAGCGCCAACTGGCCAGCGACGCCTATGAGCGGCAGTGCTGGTGGCAGTTCTAGTGGAGGGATCGGAGGTGCTAGTGGTGGCGGTGTTGGAGGGCGAAAGTAGTAGTAGTCGTGGGCGTCAGCGCTGTAGTATGTTGTAGATATGATTGGAGGACATAGAGAAATGTTTGGTTGGATGTCATAGGGGGGACCGAGATGAGTGCGGCCACGGTACGAATGAGCTTGCGCCACTACTATACTTGCGCCACTACTACCAAGTCTCCTGGATATACAGCAACTCGCCCGTGGCCGCCAACTTGATCATATTGACTTGTTCGTAGTACAGAATGTACAGTCAAAGACGCTTTATTTTGATCTTGTAACGTACATTTTACCCGTAGCCCCAATGGTTCGGTGGGCAGGAAAGGCCAACAGGAAGATAGATGCCTCGTAGGCGTCATCGACCCTTTCTACACTAAGCTCAACACCACCATCATGATCCCATGAGCATGAGGCCTCCATGAGGCCTATCCGCTTCAAACTTCAACTTGAACCACATCCTCGTCGTTACTCACTTCCCTGACATGCCCGGTTGCTTGTCCTCTATTACCTGTCTTCCCCTCGTTGGAAGGCTTGGCCGACGCGCACCAGGTCGTGGGTCGCAAAGTTCCCTATCCCAGTTCTGTTCATTGCCACCCACTGGCGAATCAATAGAGCTCACCAGGAAGATACCACGCCCTCCTATCCATACCCTCAACGATTATGTACTTCTCAACATATTCCATCTCTACCGAATAGACATCTCGAATGGATATTATGAGGATGGCTATCCCAACTTTAATTTGGGCGGCCAACGTTGGTGGTACAAGTTGGCGCAGGTTTGCCGACAGTGGCGATATCTCATACTTGCATCACCATCACAGCTAAATCTTCATCTCACATGCACCAATGGTGTGCCTATAGCGAACATGCTGGCACATTCCCCACCCCTGCCACTCACCATCTTTTATCACGAAGTCGATCGTGAGATGACTGAGGAAGATGAAGAGGGTATTTTGCTCGCGCTCAGGCACAGCGATCGTGTGCATTATATTTACCTTTATTTACCATCCCCGAAATTGCAGAAGATCATCACAACTATGGACGAGCAATTCTCAATCCTGGAACGCATATATATCTGGTCTTGGACCAAAGACGATACAAGCTTGGTACTTCCCAGAACATTTCAAGCACCGCACTTACGCCGCCTCAATCTGTGGCGCGCTGCCCTTCCGATTGGATCTCCATTTCTCACGACCGCCGTGGGCCTCATCAGTCTCCAGGTTGATCATATCCCGCCATCCGCCTACTTCCCCCCCAGTTCTTTACTCACCCGGCTGTCACTCATGCCCCAGCTGGAGATGCTGAGGATCGAATTCTACTCCCCTCTTCCCAACCGTGATGTTGAAAGACAACTATTGGATGCCCCGATCATGACGCTTCCTAACCTTCGCTCGTTTTGGTTCAAGGGTGTTAGCGCTTACCTGGAAGGCCTTCTTGCTCGGATCAGCGCCCCTGTCCTCAGGGAGCTCAACATTCAGCTTTTCAATCAACAGATCTTTACCGTCCCACATCTCTTGCAGTTCATGGACGCACCGGAAGCCCTCAGCTTTAGCACCGTTCGGCTCGCTTTCGACAATTATTCCGCTCACTTAGCGGCAGTCGAACCTGAAGGACAGAGGCGGTACCACTTCCGGATGGGGATCAGGTGCAGACACCTCGACTGGCAGGTATCATC
Organism: Lactarius sp. MG50; assembly: GCA_003314065.1. NCBI lineage: Eukaryota > Fungi > Basidiomycota > Agaricomycetes > Russulales > Russulaceae > Lactarius > Lactarius sp. MG50. Next base: position 4,231 of record QLOZ01000007.1, read on the forward strand.
CGCAGCCCAGATTCTCGATACACTTCAGCCAGTACTCTCTGTTGTGGAGAAACTCACGCTCAGGCACGCGGAGCACAGACAATCGTCAGAGTGGCACAACGAGGTCGACCGCACATTGTGGCGCCAACTTCTCAGACCGTTCAGCAATTTGAAGACTCTTCATGTGCCAAATGAGCTCGTTGGCAAACTTGCTGGCTCTCTACAAACTGACGATGGCGAGCCACCGCTGGAGGTCCTTCCTAACCTAGATGAGGTTGTATATTCTGGAGGAGACAATGCTCGGGACGCATTTACCCCATTCATCGATGAACGACAAGTAGCAGGACACCCTGTGAACCTGACCATGGTTGGTCATTCAGAATTTGAGGCTTAGCTGCGGTCGTAAGCCAGGAAATGTGGGGGCGTCGCAGCGAGTGGCCGGACTGAATGTGATATTCAGAACATGGTACGTCTTTATCTATCTGTTCGTCTCCCACTAGGACCCACAAGCTAGCTCGCACTCCCATCACAATCATGAATGTCCCAACAATCGAGCAGTTCACGACGCCGAACGTGGCCCACATATGGCACCCTGAACCGACATGGACGTATACTACCCCTCGACCTTCATGGCCACCATGTGTTTCTTAGTTCCCACCACCATTTCCCCTCTTTTTTGTTTTAACCAGTTCTAATTTTCGCTACCTCATGCCCACGTCCCTTGTTTACCACGTACCTCCTATGCACCTTCAGGTCGCATTTGTTCGTTGTTGTAGTCATAGCACTTGAGCCTTGGTGATATTTTACGCTGAAACATGTACAAGACAATTGCTACAGTGCTTCCTTGTGCAGTAAGCAAGTGCCTGCGACGTGAAGCACTCAAATCTCAACTCGTTGCGCTTGCAAATTGACAGAAATCCATTGTGATCATGTGACCATGTCAGTCCCCCCAACGTATGTTGTCGAGTCCCCGGACACCACTTTGCGTAAATTGTCCACTCTTGAATTCGCCCTCTCCTTATCACTTTCACTTTGCATGCACGCTACCACCTATGGCACTGATAAATGCGGGCTTGTATCGCCTACAACCGACGGTTTTATTCACATTGTTGTCAGGCTTTTGTCGCTGTTCGTCTACAGGTCATCTTCCCCTCACTGACACAAGACCTTGAATTCGTACATCCATGGATGGCTTGCCAGGTGCCTCTTCTTCGGTTTCAGAACCATTCGTATGATTTTACATATGATTCATCGTAAGTCTGTCTTAATTTCGGCCCTTCGTTCTGCTTCTCTCATTCCCTCGCTCCGTGTGCATAAACAGAGGGGTGAAATCAGCTCACTTATGTATGCCTCTGTCTAGTGTTTGACTGGGAACAGAAGATGAGCTGACTGTGCGGACGGAAAGCTGGAAGATTTCGCGGGTGGTTCTCGTCGGGGCACTGAAGCGGATGTTTGCCAAGGCGATATCTGCGTGGAGATATAAGATGATAAAGGTGAGCCCTTTCTGGTGCGCTCTCACTGTGTTCCGCTCACTTTAGTGCGGTATTCAGACTCATGTTTCCTAGCATGTACAACTTCGTGAGGCACCCATGCCGAGAAAATGAAGACAGACACCCGAACGTCACGTCCGAAGTTCGTGCTTGAGCTGGCTCAAAGTTTGCAATACTCCTCAGCACGCTTGGCCAATTTATGATCTCCATGACGTTGTCCTAGGCTGGATCGCGCAATCCCTTCAGAGAACTTCAGACCCACGCCTCGTGAGCGAGCGCACCATCAGGACAACCTCGGTGGCCCAAGGATGCGGGCAGCTCGACCTGGCACCGAAGAGTGTGTACGTCACACATACAAGCCTCATCGTCAACGTGTTGCTACCTCACCCCCACTGTCGCAAGATGTCCCACAGCCCCGCAACAATATCGCCAATAACGTCGGGACAATGGCCCTGCTCGAGTTGAACTCCATGTGAGGCTGTCTTCCCCCCGGCTACTAGTAGTGGATATGTTGCTCGTGATACGTACGAGAAAATGAAGGATTCAACGTCGAGACAGCCGATTTTTCTGGAGTGATTGTGCGAAGTGGTTGCAAGGCTGAGCGGCGCAACGGATGTGGGCCTACCTGCCAAGCGGCAGACAGGGGCAGTGCGTGCTCTTTGGCCATCTCAACTCCTGTGTCGGGCTGCGGCGCCTCGGAGAGCACTCTCCAACACACACCAATCTATTTCTAAAAATCGGATCCGCAGTTGCAGCCACAACCAACATGCTATTACCACAACGCCGTGGCTGATGGTACTGGTCCCGCCTCCGTCGCCTCCCACCCTAACGGCAACTCAGTACCTCCTGTGACATGCTTGCCCACACAAGGACCACACAGGGATTGACGGTCTTGCGGCGACTACAAGTACGAGTGTGGACCAACTAATGCCGCCCATGTGCCAATAGCAGCTCGGTGGCGGAGGTGGGAGTCCCGGTGGAAGTAGCGATGGTGGAGGTGGTGACAGGTAGTAGCCGTCGGTGCCGCGATACGTAGATCACGGAAGGAAGGAATTAGTTGAGTGTCATAGGGGGCACAGCGGGGATCGGTGCAGCTACAGGTCGTTATTTATGTTCCAGCGCAGATGATGATCGCACGATTGTCGTGTCTCAGGGCTGGCTTGCTTGTTGCTCGCATGGCCCATATTCGAGCGCGCCAAATTCGGTCCCGTGACCACTCTATACTGCTAGCCGCACTGGCACCTCGTGAATCGTCCCAACCCTCTCCCTGTCCTTTGACTTGCCTAGTCAGAACTGAAAGGGGGTCGCTCATCCGACTCGACACCATAAAACTTCTACATTTCACCTATTATCCTTGACGACGTTCCCCGCCCCGACGCATTCGCCGGTGGTGAATCTGGTGATATACAGTATGCGCATAGATAAAGGTGAGCTAAGGAATCTCACTCCCCCCCCCAATGTATAACTGGCGCCCGCAAGAGCACAAGCAAATGCTCGCACATTGAATAAGCAATCTTTCTCTATGGATGTGCTGCGCGCAACGAGTCAGAGGATTTGATGTAGGCGATGTTGACTCGGAGATGAGCGATCGAGCTCGCCCAGTGCACGCGTGGTTATGGGGCCTCGCATTATTACTATGAACTTTTCTCTCATTTCCTTATTACTCCCTTCTTATCTGATTTGTTGTATAGACTTAAATAATGTGCAGCTACTACTGGGCAACGCGTGCATTTGCAACAGATTTAAGGCCCCTTGTTGTTTGCGTCACGCGAATCTAACAGACGACGGAACACACAGGCTACTATGTTGTCTTTCTGGGTGGTCTGGAGAAACTGGGCGAGGAACCAAGTATATACACATAGGTTGCGATAGATGGACCAGCTTGCGGAACGGCAGAGGACGGGTGGTGCGTAATTCTTGAGTTGGAAGGCAGAATCAGAATTCTCACATACCGCGATAGGTTATTCACCTGTTCCGCGGCCGACCCGTGGACCATCTCAATCCCTGCATCTAGCAGCACCGGTGCACGCGGAAAGCGTCCCTCAATGCACACCGATAAGACATCGCAGCCACAATAGCTATCCCAATCCACGACGCTGGGGACCGATCTTGTCCTGCCGCCCTTCCCCGCGTCAATATCGGGACCATCATTTCCTCCCAGACACGTGTCCATGCTCTCGCAGTCCGCATCTGCGTCCTCTCTGACTTCACATCGTGAACCTTGTCGCATATACCAGCAACGTGATATGCTCGCAGCCTATCCGAACTGTCTCGAAGTGTCTTGTAGGCCTGCGACGATAGTGCCAATAGACGGTCTGCTCGCGTTTGAGTTTCAGGATGTGTTTTCAGCCACACAGCTCGCGGATGCATTGCGCGTGCTGGTGATGCGTTGCGGCACTCAATGTCAACGACACGAAGATCTGATACGAAAGTGGGCGCACATCGGCCACTACGTCATATTTGGACCCTCTGGAGAGATTGGACAGCAAATTTTCGGGATGGAGCAGGGCGAAGAGAATACGCAGGTCTTGATGAACGAGCATCTGCCTGTGGAACAGCAGAGGACAGGCACCGCATGCTCCTTGATTCTGACAGGCGGTCGAGGATGCTCACATCCAAGTTCCGGCAGCTAAATCCTGACGATAGCGAGAAAATGATGGCAGATGCCCTCACGCCGTGGCCAACACTCGTTCATGGGGTTCGTCGTTGAGTTTGCGATGCCTTTATGCTCTCTTGACTTCATCGACCGGCGCGACTCTACCTTTCGCGGCGTTATGCGGTCCTTCTAGGAAGTTACCGACAGATGTCTCGTCACAAGTGCACCACCACCACAACCCTACAGCGGCCCTGGTGACTCTAGATGCCATGTCGCTCGACTCAGGTGGAGAGGGGACGTGCGGAAAACATATAGGCTCTACTCTCGACTCGCTTGTCGTACATCCCATCAATATGTCCCACGGTGGAGGGGTACGCCCTGCCACCCAGGGTTTGGTTCGTTCGGGGTAAAGTCGCGTTGTCTCCCTTACGTCAGCCGTGTATTTACTTCTCGCTCCGTGCTTTCCTCATGTCATTCCTTTTGCCCCTCCCATAGCAATACCGATGTTTGACCTCGGTATGACGGCCCTGCTCTTGTATAAGTTATTGAACCCACACGTGGTGGAACATCTGATGCGGACGACGGAACACGATGTCGTCTTTCTGGTGGGTTGGAGAGACTGGGCAACGTACCAAGGATACGCAAGTCGCGACGGACGTGGACTTGCCCTCCAGGACAGGCGGTGCATCCCTTTGAGTTTGACAAGCAGAATTAGGATATTCATATACCGCGATAGATTATTCACCAGTTCCGCCGCCCACCCATGGACCATCTGTACACCTGCAGCCAGCAGCACCGGTGCACACGGCAGGCACACCCCAACGCGTCATCGATTAGCTTATAGGAAATCCCAGCCGCAGCCACCATCCCAACTCACGAAGCCGGGGGCAGATGATCTTGTTCCGTCGCCCTTCCTCATGTCAATGTCGGGATCAGTACCGCCTGCCACACACAAGGCGTGTGAGAATGCTGACATTCCGGAATAGATTATTCATCCGCGCCGACTACTCCAGCACAATCTCAGCCTCCGCCCCCACCTCCACCAGCGCGGACGACAAGCACCTCCCAACGGACACCAACTAGTTATAACTCTCAATCGCAATCACAGCCGCAGCTACACCCATCCCAACCTGCGACGCCGCGCCCGATGGTGATCGTCCCGCCATCGCCCTCCTCCGCGTCCATTCCAGCACCAGTGCCTCCTACGGCACGCATGTCCACAACTTCCCAGTCCGGGGTCGCGCACTCCCCAACTTCCACATTCCACCCCTCGACGAGACTGTCAACACTGGACTCCACATTCAGCGCGTTCGCTGCACAGCCACTTGCAAAAACCGACCGTCTCGCGGCTATGCGTGCAGCCAAGGCGGCCATACAGGGTGCACAACAGCAGCCGCAGCCGCAGCCGTAGTTACATGGATCACATGCGCTGCCTCCCCGACCGGCGCAAACGCAGCTGCCCGCCCAACGGCGAGTACGAGCGCCAACTGGCAAGCGACGCCCATGAGCAGCAGTGCTGGTGGCAGTTCTAGCGGAGGGATCGGAGGTGCTAGTGGCGGCAGTGTTGGAGGGAGAAAGTATTAGTAGTCGTGGGCGTCAGCGCTGTAGTATGTTGTAGATATGATATAGAGAAAAGTTTGGTTGGATGTCATAGGGGGGACCGAGATGAGTGCGGCCATGGTACGCATGACCGTATTCAGAGTTGGGCGTCTCGGACTTGCGCCACTACAGTACTACCAAGTCTCCTGATATACAACTCACCCGTGGCCGCCAACTTGATCATATTGACTTGTTCGTAGTACAGAATGTACAGTCAACTTTATTTTGGTCTTGTAATGTACATTTTGGCCGTAGGCCCAATGACTCTGTGAGCAGAGGGGGCTAACGGGAAGATAGACGTCTCGTAGGCGCCATCGACCCTTTCTAGCTAGGCTCAACACCACCATCATGATCCCATGAGCATGAGGCCTCCATGAGGCCTATCCGCTTCAAACTTCAACCACATCCTCGTCGTTACTCACTTCCCTGACATGGCCGATTGCTTGTCTTGTCTTCCCCCCGTTGGAGGGCTTGGCCGACGCGCACCAGGTCGTGAGTCCCAAAGTTCCCTATCCGAGTTCTGTTCATCGTGACCAACTTGCGAATCAATAGAGCCCACCAGGAAGATACGACACTCACCTATCCATACCCTCAACGATTATGTGCTTCTCAACATATTCCATCTCTATCGACTAGATGTCTCGCATGAATATGATATGGATGGCAATCTCACCGGTTATTTCGGCGGCCAACGTTGGTGGTACAAGTTGGCGCAAGTTTGCCGATGGTGGCGGCATCTCATACTTGCATCGCCATCACGGCTAGATCTTCATCTTTTATGCACTAATGGTGTACCTATAGCGAACATGCTGGCACATTCACCGCCTCTGCCACTCGCCCTCGATTATTACAACGACAATCATGAGACAACTGCCGAAGATGAAGAGGGTATTTTGCTCGCGCTCAGGCACAGTGATCGTGTGCATCATATTTCCCTTCATTTACCGTCCCCGAAATTGCAGAAGATCATCACAACTATGGATGAACAATTCCCAATCCTGGAACGCTTGTATATCGCGTCCCGGACTGAAGGCGATACAAGCTTGGTACTTCCCAGAACGTTTCAAGCACTGCATTTACGCCACCTCTTTTTGTGGGGCGCTGCCCTTCCGATTGGATCTCCATTACTCACGACTACCGTGGGCCTCGTCACTCTCGAGCTTGGAGATATCCCGCCATCTGCCTATTTCCCCCCCAGTTACTTACTCACCCGACTTTTACTCATGCACCAGCTGGAGAAACTGTGGATCAATTTCTACGCCCCTCTCCCCAACCGTGACGTTGAAAGACAACTATTGGATGCCCCGACCATGACGCAAATCACGCTTCCTAACCTTCGCTCGTTTTTATTCACGGGTGTCAGTGCTTACCTGGAAGGCCTTCTTGCTCAGATCAGCGCCCCTGTCCTCAGGGAGCTCCACATTGAGCTTTTCAATCAACTGACCTTCACCGTCCCACATCTCTTGCAGTTCATGGGTGCACCGGAAACCCTCAGCTTTAGCACCGTTCGGCTCGCTTTCGACAATGATATCGCTCTCTTTGAAGCGTTCCAACCCGAAAGAGTCGGAAAGACAGTGGTCTCCCACCCTCGGGGTGTCGATCAGGTGCAGACACCTCGACTGGCAGGTATCATTCGTAACTCAGATTGCCGATACACTTCAGCCAGTACTCTCTGTTGTGGAGAAACTCACGCTCAGGCACGCGGAGCACAGTCAATCGTCAGAGTGGCACAACGGGGTCGACCGCACATTGTGGCGCCAACTTCTCAGACCGTTCAGCAATTTGAAGACTCTTCATATACAAAATGAACTCGTTGGCAAACTTGCTGGTTCTCTACAAACTGACGATGGAGAACCACCGCTGGAGCTCCTTCCTAACCTGGAAGAGGTTGGATATTCTGGAGGAGGCGATGCCCGGGACGCACTTACCCCATTTATCGATGAACGACAGGTAGCGGGCCACCTTGTGAACCTGACCATGGTCGATAATTCAGTATTTTCGCGCAATCTGCGGCCATAAGCCAGCAAATGTGGGGAGCGCTGCAGCAAGCGGCCAGATCGACCGTGATATTCGGAACATAGTATGCCGTTATCCATCTGTTCTTCTCCCACTAACACGCGTACCAATGCTAGTTCGTGTCCTCATCAAGAGCATGAACATCCGAGTTATCGAGGCGATCGCGACACCAAACTTCATCGCTATCACCCACCTCTTCGTTTCCATTCCATCTTCGCACGCTCTTCCTTTGCTTTTTCGCTACCCCTCCCACCCGCTTTCCTCAATGCTCACCCAAATCATGCGTACATCCTATCCATTCTCGTTCTTGTTTGAGGTACAACTGAATGTCATTTCACCCTCATGTATGTACATGTATACTACGGCTGCTATGTTTTGTTTGCCTTGCGTAAACGTGCGCCTCGTATGTAGCATAGGACGATCGCTGTGGGGTCCGCTCTGTAGAGTATTAAAGTCCCCCCTGTGTGAAGCACGATGTTGTCGAGATTCAAGCTGTCCTACAACGACAAAGGGCGCGGAGCCATTAGGTGCCCTTCGGCGGCATACACTACTTCCGAGGGATGTGAGAATGCCACGCCGTACAGATGCAAAACGTCGATATCTAGGACGGAAAGGACTACACTGGCCTCGACACGCCTCCCAGAAATCTTCGGTTTAGTCATCAAAGTGTGCCAATTTCAAGTTCTCCTCGATCCAGCGGATCTGCTGACTACAACACGCTGGGCACGTCACCTTATACTGCTTCGCCACATTGGCAGTGGTAGGGGTCGTTGGATTGAGGTCGATGGCGGGTGTTGTATTCGCAAGTGAAGATGTGGCCCGTGAGGAGTCGGATGTCCGTTGTGAAGATGGGCCGGGGGAAGTTAGTCAAACCTTGAACGAATGGGGCTGGCTTACCGTCCGCGGGAAAACCGAGCGCAAGGTATGTTTGGGTGCTTCCCGCCAGCTGGTTTGCCATTGGGATATGGCTTCCCTGCGCATTGAGGCGCGAAGGTGGGCTTTCGTTGGCGGAGGTGGAGGGAGGTTAGGCGTTTGGTGGGCACACATGGCTGCGATGGCTTTGAGACAGCGAACTGGGCGGACGCCCATGCTGATGGGACTCTAGCTGATGGTGATTTGGGGGGGAAAGGTCCTGTTGAATAAGTCAGCGAGGGCGAGGACGAGGTTGGAAAGGCGAGAGGAGAGGTCTTCGTGGTTGCGACCTGCGCACATCTTTTGGAGGTGTCCGTCGGTGGTGAGGATTTCTATTTGCGGTTGCTGTGTTGTTGTGATTGCGAGGGCGATGGGTAGGGTAATGGCTTCTATGGCTGCATCGGTGGTGTCAGTGCCTTGTTCTATTGCCTTGGTCAAGTGGCCGGCTTCCGGTCCTTTGTGCCAAGTGACGTATGAGGCTACGCTCACCGGAGTACCCTCGAAAGCGCTGGGGCAGGAGCTCTGACAGGAGATGGGGAAGGTATTGTTCCGGATGTTGTTTGCTGCGCGGGCTATGTCCTCGGCTAGGCGTTTTCTGTCTTCACCGCGTGGGATGATGCGTAAACTCCGTATAGACTCGGGAAAGAGAACCCCCACTGAATGAAATCTTATAGTACAGGATGCGGGATATCCACGAGGTCTGTGTTTTCTCCTTCCTCCCTGTCAACCTTTCAGCGCCACTGCTGATACGAGTGTATGCGTGGCGAAGGTGGTAGGAAAGGGTAATGTCAGCGCAGAGACTCAGAGAGAGGCGGATGGTGCGAGAAGGAGATCACAATCCAGAGCACGGCAACGTTCTGTAACTCGGACGCAAAGACAGCGGCAACAGGCGAGCTGAACAGACACTGGCAAAGTATGCGACCAATACGGTCAGTCGGTCAAGCGTTCTGATTGGCTGGCGAGGCATGGATTGATGGTGTCTGTCACGTGATAGGATAGCCGTTAGGTAGGCGTGTCGCCTCTTTCAGCCCATTTGCAATTGTAGTCCCGGGCCTACAGTATACACTCACACCCGTCACGGTCGTGATGACCCGTGCGCATCACGCTAGCGGTTGCCACATAATTCTTTGCGTCGGAATACGGCGTGCTGAGACCACCACGGTCTACCACATACACCGCACAGGACCTCTACGGTAGGGAACTCTGCTAGTCACCACTCAACACCAAAAGCTTACATCGCGGTTAGACCAAATAGTTGAAGGTGTAATTGACTTGGATCCTCATTACCAACGCGGTATGTTCGCTTTACTACCTACCTCTTACTAGCTAAACCCTTCTTTCCGGCGATAGATGTCGTCTGGTCCGAAATCAAGCCGATTGGGCTAATAGACACCATATTTCGCAATTTCTACATCCTGCCTATCATCTTCGGTAATCTTTCCCACTTCTCTGTCATTCATACTGCTTATATGCGTGCATAGCTGCATCTCAGTCGCCCGATGGCACCGAAAGGCGAGTTTGTATCGATGGGAAGCAACGCCTGACTTCAATCCAAGGTGCGCCCCTCACTGACCTACTTCTTGTTTGCCCGTTAACCAGGTTCATGGATTGCTTGGTAGGTCCCTCTCCGATGTCCTCTGCATCTATGTCAATCCTAGCTTCACCCACAGGTTTACCGCTTGTCCTTCTCAATCCGCCAGCTGCACTCAGCTTCCTAATACTTCCCTCGTTGCCGCCTGTAAATCAAGACGAGTTAATCAAAGTCAATTAATGCTATTTACCTCGAACTAATGCATTTACAGTGATAGCAAGAAAAAGTACTGTTACAAACAGAAACTCGGAAAGCCCGGAGAGCCACTCCCGGCCAAGTACAAGCGGATGTTTGCAAACAAGCAAACCATCTACATCGAGTACATGGAGATATCTGAAGATGACGAGCGGGAGATATTTCGGGTGCGCCGTGACCATATACGACTTGCTTTGCGCAGTATCCATACCCTATATTCTTAGCGTGTACAACTTGGCATGGTAATTATGCCGAGAAAATGAAGGCAGAGGTCCCCACTCCACGGCAGACTCTCGTTCACGAACTCGTCGCTGAGTTTGGGACGCTACTCCGCTCGCTCGGCTTCAATGACCTGCGTGACGCCGCCTTCCGCTGGGTCGCGCAACCGATTCAGACAATTCTTGACCCCCGCTCCATCATCAAACGCACGACCACGGCCACCTCCCAACAGACGACGTGGCTAAAGGACACCGCACCACTCGACCCGGCGTGGAAGGACCGTGTGCAACACATACAAGCTACTCGTCGATACACTCAAAGCATATCCGGGTTGTCTCAAGGTGACCCGCGGCCCTGCAACAATAGCACCGATAGACCTCGTGATGATGGTTTTGCTCGTGTTCGAGTTCCAGAACAAGCTGTCGGCGTCACAACTTGAGGATGCGTTGCGCGCGCTACGCATGTCGGCACGCAAGGAGACAGAGGATTTGATGTGGAAGTCAGAACACATGGGATATTACGTTGTGTTTTTGGATCATCTGGAGAGGTTGTGTGAGGCAGTTCTGGGATCGAGCAGCGCGCAGGATACGCAGGTCCCAATGGATGTCGACCCACCTGTGAAGCGGCAGAGGACTGGCGGTGCGTGCCCATACACTTTGAAGGCGTATGAGAATACTCACATTCCAGAATAGATTATTCATCCACTCCGCTGACCACTCCAGCACAATCTCAGCCCCCGCCTCCACCGCCACCAGCGCGGACGACAAGCACCTCCCAACAGACACCGACTAGTTATAACTCGCAATCGCAACCACAGCTGCAGCAACACCCAACCCAACCTACGACGCCGCGCCCGATGGTCATCGTCCTCCTCCGCGTCCATATCAGCACCAACACCTACCGCGCGCATGTCCACAACTTCCCAGTCCGGTGTCGCGCCCTCCCCAACTTCCACATCGCACCCCTCGACGAGACTGTCTGCACTGGACTCCACGTTCAGCGCATTCGCTGCACAGCGACTTGCAAAAACCGACCGCCTCGCGGCTATGCGTGCAGCCAAGGCGGCCGTACAGGGCACACAACAACAGCAGCAGCAGCAGCAGCAGCCGCAATTACATGGATCGCATGCGCTGCCTCCCCGACCGGCGCAAGCGCAGCTGCCCCGCCCAACGATGAGTACGAGCGCCAATTGGCCAGCGACGCCCATGAGCAGCAGTGCTGGTGGCAGTTCTAGCGGAGGGATCGGAGGTGCTAGTGGCGGCGGTGTTGGAGGGCGAAAGTAGTAGTAGTCGTGGGCGTCAGCGCTGTAGTATGTTGTAGATATGATTGGAGGACATAGAGAAATGTTTGGTTGGATGTCATAGAGGGGACCGAGATGAGTGCGGCCACGGTACGCACGAGCGTATATTCAGAGTTGGGCGTCTCTTGCGCCAGTACCACCAAGTCTCCTGGATATACAGTAACTCACTCGTGGCTGCCAACTTGACCATATTGACTTGTCCGTAGTACAGAATATACAGTCAAAGACGCTTTATTTTGATCTTGTACATATTCCCGTAGGCCCAATGATATAGACGCCTCGTAGGCGCCATCGTCCCTTTCTAGGCTGAGCTCAACACCGCCATCCCGCGGCCCGTGGGCATCATAAGACTTCCATGAGGCCTATCCGGTTCAAACCTCAACCACATCCTCGTCGTTACTCACTTCCCTGACATGCCCGGTTGCTTGTCCTCTATTACCTGTCTTCCCCTCGTTGGAAGGCTTGGCCGACGCGCACTAGGTCGTGAGTCTCAAAGTTCCCTGTCCAAGTTCTGTTCATCGTGACCAACTTGCGAATCAATAGAGCCCACCAGGAAGATACGACACTCACCTATCCATATCCTCAACAATGACGCGCTTCTCAACATATTCTTTCTCTGTCGACTAGACGTCCCGGAAGAATATCAAGATGGCGCTCTCAGCATTTATTGGTCCGACCATCGTTGGTGGTACAAGTTGGTGCAAGTTTGCCGATGGTGGCGGCATCTCATACTCGCATCGCCATCACATCTAAACCTTCATCTTCTATGCACCAATGGTGTGCCTATAGCAAACATGCTGGCACATTCCCCACCCCTGCCCCTCACCATCTATTATCACGATATGACTAAGGAAGATGAAGAGGGAATTTTGCTCGCGCTCAGGCACAGTGATCGTGTGCATTATATTTGCTTTGATTTACCAACCTCGAAATTGCGGAAGATCATCACAACTATGGATGAGCAATTCCCAATTCTGGAACGCTTATATATCCAGTCTCGGATCAAAGATAGAAGCTTGGTCCTTCCCAGAACATTTCAAGCACCGCATTTACGCCACCTCGTTCTGTCGCACGCTGCCCTTCCGATTGGATCTCCATTACTCACGACTACCGTGGGCCTCGTCACTCTCGAGCTTGGCAATATCCCGCCATCTGCCTATTTCCCCCCCGGTTATTTACTCACCCGACTTTCACTCATGCCTCAGCTAGAGATTCTGGTGATTGGATTCTACTCCCCTCTTCCCAACCGTGATGTCGAAAGACAACTATTGGATACCCCGATCATGCCGCACATCACGCTTCCTAACCTTCGCTGGTTTTCATTCACGGGTGTCAGTGCTTACCTGGAAGGCCTTCTTGCTCGGATCAGCGCCCCTGTCCTCGGGGGGCTCGGCATTCAGCTTTTCAACCAACAGACCTTCACCATCCCACATCTCTTGCAGTTCGTGGACACACCCGAAACCCTCAGCTTTAGCACCATTCGGCTCGCTTTCGACAATTATTCCGCTCACTTAGAGGTGGTCGAAACTAAAGGACAGAGGTGGTACCACTTCCGGGTGCAGATCAGGTGCAGACACCTCGACTGGCAGGTATCATCCGCAGCCCAGATTCTCGATACACTTCATCCAGTACTCTCTGTTGTAGAGAAACTCACGCTCAGGCACGCGGAGCACAGTCAATCGTCAGAGTGGCACAACGAGGTCGACCGCACATTGTGGCGCCAACTTCTCAGACCGTTCAGCAATTTGAAGACTCTTCATGTGCAAAACGAGCTCGTTGGCAAACTTGCTGGTTCTCTACAAACTGAGGATGGAGAGCCACCGCTGGGGCTCCTTCCTAACCTGAAAAAGGTTGGATATTCTGGAGGAGACGATGCTCGGGACGCATTTATCCCATTTATTGATCAACGACTGGTAGAAGGTCACCCTGTGAACCTGACCATGGTCGACCATTCAGAATTTTGGGCTTAGCTGCGGTCGTAAGCCAGGAAATGTGGGGGGCGCCGCAGCGAGCGCCCAGACTGAATGTGATATTCAAAACATGGTATGTCTTTATCTATCTGTTCGTCTCCCACCAGGACCCACAGGCACTCTAGCTCGCATTCCCACCACAACCATGAATGTCCCAACTATCGAGTAGTTCACGACGCCAAACATGGCCCACATATGGCACCCTGAACGGACATGGACGTATACTACCCCTTGACCTTCATGGCCACCATGTACTCCTTAGTTTCCATCACTGTTTCCCCTCTTTTTTGGTTTCACCAATTGTAATTTTCGCTACTTCCTGCCCACGTCCCTTGTTTACCACGTCCCTCCTGTGCACGTTCGGGTCGCATTTGTTTGTTGTTGTAGTCATAGCACTTGAGCCTTGGTGATATTTTACGCTGATGTATGTACAACAAAATTGCTACAGTGCCTCCTTGTGCAGTAAGCAAGTGCCCGCGATGTGACTTGGAAGCACTCAAATCTCAACTCGCTGTGTTCGCAAGTTGACAGCTCGCGACCATGTCAGTCCCCCCAACGTGTGTCGTCGAGTCCCCGGACACCACTTTGCGTAAATTGTCCACTCGCGTTGAATCCGCGTCGGGGCACGGGAGGTAGATAAGATGATAAAGGCGAGACTTTTCTGGTGCGCTCTCACTGTGTCCCACTCACTTTAGTGCGGTATTCAAGCCCATGTTTCCTAGCGTGTACAGTACAACTTCGTGGGGCACCCATGCCGAGAAAATGAAGAGACACTAGAACGTCACGTCGGAAGGTCGTGCATGAGCCGCTCAAAGCTTGAACTTACCATACTCCTCGGCACGCTTGGCCAATCTATGACCTCCGTTGTGTTGCCCTAGACTGACTATGAACTTTTCTCTCACCTTCTTTATTACTCACTTCTTATCTGATTTTTTGTATAATGTGCAACTACGACTGGGCAACGCGTAGGGGTGTCACAGATTCAAGTCCCGTTGCTGCGTCGCACAAATCTAACAGACGACGGAACACACAGGCTACTATGTTGTCCTTCTGGGTAGTCTGGGGTAACTGGGCGAGGTACCAAGTACACACAGGTTGCGGTAGGTGGACCAGCTTGCGGAACGGCAGAGGACGGGTGGTGCGTGATTCTTGAGTTGGTAGGCAGAACCAGAATTCTCACATACCACGATAGGTTATTCACCCGTTCCGCCGCCGACCCGTGGACCATCTTAATCCTTGCATCTAGCAGCACCGGTGCACGCAGAAAGCGTGCCTCAATGCACACCGATAGGACATCGCAGCCACAATAACTGTCCCAATCCACGACGCGGAGCCTATCTTGTCCTGCCGCCCTTCCCCGCGTCAATATCAGGAATCATTTCCTCCCAGACACGTGTCCATGCCCTCGCAGTCCGCATCTGTGTCCTCTCTGACTTCACATCTTCGAGGAACATTGTCGCACATACTAGCAAGTCCGTGATACGCTTGCTGCATCTCCGGACTGTCTCCAAATTTCTTGTAGGCCTGCGACGATAGTGCCGATAGACGGTCTGCTCGTGTTCGGCCACACAGCTCGCGGATACGTTGCGCGTGCCGGCGATGCGTTGCGGCACTTAGTGTCAACGAGACAGATCTGAT
Organism: Lactarius sp. MG50; assembly: GCA_003314065.1. NCBI lineage: Eukaryota > Fungi > Basidiomycota > Agaricomycetes > Russulales > Russulaceae > Lactarius > Lactarius sp. MG50. Next base: position 19,736 of record QLOZ01000007.1, read on the forward strand.
GCGGAAGTGAGCGCACATCGATTACTACGTCATATGTTGGACCATCTGGAGAGATTGGACAGGGAATTTTTGGAATGGGGCAGGGCGAAGAGAATACGCAGGTCTTAATGAACGAGCACCTGCCTCTGGAATGGCAGAGGACGGGCACTGCATGCTCCTTGATCCTGACAAGCGGCCAAGGATGCTCACATCCCGGCATCTAAATCCTAACGATAGCGAGAAAATGATGGCAGATGCCCTCACGCCGTGGCCAACACTCGTTCATGGGGCTCGTCGTTAAGTTTGCGATGCCTCTATGCTCTCTCGACTTCATCGACCGGCGCGACTCCACCTTTCGCGGCGCTAGGCAGTCCTTCTAGGATGTTCCCGACAGATGTCTCGTCACAAGTGTACCACTACCACAACCCTGCAGCGGACCTGGTGACTCTAGATGCCGCGTCGCTTGACTTAGGTGGAGAGGGAACGTGCGGCAAAGATACAGGCTCTACTCTCGACCCACTTGTCGTACATCCCATCCATGTGTCCCGCAGTGGAGGGGTACGCCCTGCCACCCAGGGTTTGGTTCGTTCGGGATAAAGTCGCGTTGTCTTTCCCTTACCGTTATTTGACCTCGGTATGACGGCCTTGCTCTTGTATAGGTTCCACACTTGGTGGAACATCTGATGCGGACGACGGAACACGATGTCGTCTTTCTGGTGGGTTGGAAAGACTGGGTAAGATACCAAGGATACGCAGATCGCGATGGACGCAGAGTTGCCTTCAAGGACGGGCGGCGCGTCCCTTTGAGTTTGACAGGCAGGATTAGGATACTCACATACCGCGATAGATTATTCACTGGTTCCGCCGCCCACCCATGGACCATCTGTACATCTGCATCCAGCAGCACCGGTGCACACGGCAGGCTGTCGCAGGATGCGCATGTCCCAATGGACGTCGACCCACCTGCGAAGCGGCAGAGGACTGGCGGTGCGTACTTATACACTTTGAAGGCGGATGAGAATACTCACATTCCGGAATAGATTATTCATCCGCGCCGACCGCTCCAGCACAGTCTCAGCCCCCACCCCCACCGGCAGCGCGGACGACAAACACCTCCCAACGGACACCGACTAGTTATAACTCTCAATCGCAATCACAGCCGCAATTACACCCATCCCAACCCACGACGCCGCGCCCGATGGTGATCGTCCTGCCATCGCCCTCCTCCGCGTCCATAACAGCAGCACCTCCTACTGCACGCATGTCCACAACTTCCCAGTCCGGGGTCGCGCACTTCCCAACTTCCGCATCCCACCTCTCGACGAGACTGTCTGCACTGGACTCCACGTTCAGCGCGTTCGCTGCACAGCCACTTGCAAAAACCGGCCGCCTCGCGGCTATGCGTACAGCCAAGGCGGCCATACAGGGCGCACAACAGCAGCAGCAGTTACATGGATCGCATACGCTGCCTCCCCGACCGGCGCAAGCGCAGTTGCCCCGCGCAACGGCAAGTACGAGCGCTATCTGGCTAGCGACGCCCATGAGCAGCAGTGTTGGCGGCAGTTCTAGCGGAGGGATCGAAGTTGCTAGCGGTAGCGGTAGTGGTGGTGGCGGTGTTGGAGGGCGAAAGTAGTAGTGGTAAGCGTCAGTGCTGTAGTATGTTGTAGATATGCTTGGAGGATATAGAGAAAAGTTTGGTTAGATGTCATAGGGGGACCGAGATGAGGCGGCCACGGTACGCATGAACCTATTCAGAGTCGGGCGTCTCATGCTTGCGCCACTACTACCAAGTCTCCTGGATGTGTAGCAACTCACCCGTGATCCCCAACTTGACCATGTTGACTTGTCCGTAGTAGAGAATGTACAGTCAAAGACGCTTTGTTTTGATCTTGTAATGTACATTTTGCCCGTAGCCCCAATGGTTCGGTGGGCAGGAAAGGCCAACAGGAAGATAGATGCCTCGTAGGCGCCATCGACCCTTTCTAGGCTAAGCTCGACACCACCATCATGATCCCATGAGCATGAGGCCTCCATGAGGCCTATCCGGTTCAAACTTCAACCACATCCTCGTCGCTACTCACCTCCCTGACATGCCCGGTTGCTTGTCCTCTATTACCTGTCTTCCCCTCGTTGGAAGGCTTCGCCGACGTGCACCAGGTAGTGGATCGCAAAGTTCCCTATCCCAGTTCTGTCCATTGCCACCAACTGGCGAATCAATAGAGCTCACCAGGAAGATACGACACTCACCTATCCATACCCTCAACGATTATGTGCTTCTCAACATATTCCATCTCTATCGACTAGAGGTCTCGGATGAATATGATATGGGTGGTAACCCCACCGGTTATTTCGGCGGCCAACGTTGGTGGTACAAGTTGGCGCAAGTTTGCCGATGGTGGCGGCATCTCATACTTGAATCGCCATCACGGCTAGGTCTTCACCTTCTATGCACCCACGGTGTGCCTATAGCGGACATGCTGGCACATTCCCCACCCTTGGCACTCACCATCTATTATCACGGAGCTTTTCGTGAGGCGACTAAGAAAGATGAAGAGGGTATTTTGCTCGCGCTCAGACACATTGATCGTGTCCATTATATCTTCCTTTATTTACCAATCCCGAAATTACGGAAGATCATCACAACTATGGAAGAGCAATTCCCAATTCTGGAACACTTGTATATCGGGTCTCAGACCGACGGCGATACAGGCTTGGTCCTTCCCCGAACATTTCAAGCACCGCATTTACGCCACCTCCAACTGTGGCGCACTGCCATTCCGATTGGATCTCCATTACTCACGACTACCGTGGGCCTCGTCACTCTCAAGCTTCGCCATATCCCGCCATCCGCCTACTTCCCCCCAAGTTATCTACTCACCTGGCTTTCACTCATGCCCCAGCTAGAGATGCTGGCGATTAGATTCCACTCCCCTCTTCCCAACCGTGATGTTGAAAGACAATTATTGGATACCCCGATCTTGACGTACATCACGCTTCCTAACCTTCGCTGGTTTTCATTTACGGGTGTCAGTGCTTACCTGGAAGGCCTTCTTGCTCGGATCAGCGCCCCTGTCCTCGGGGAGCTCGACATTGAGCTTTTCAATCAACTGACCTTCACCGTCCCACATCTCTTGCAGTTCATGGGCGCACCGGAAACCCTCAGCTTTAGCACCGTTCGGCTCGCTTTCGACAATGATATCGCTCTCTTAGAGGCGTTCCAACCCGAAAGACAGTGGTCTCCCACCCTCGGGGTGTGGATCAGGTGCAGACACCTCGACTGGCAGGTATCATTCGCAACGCAGATTGCCGATACACTTCAGCCAGTACTCTCTGTTGCCGAGACACTCATGCTCAGGCACAAGGAGCACAATCAATCGTCAGAGTGGCACAATGGGGTCGACCCCACATTGTGGCGCCAACTTCTCGGACCGTTCAGCAATTTGAACACTCTTCATGTGCAAAATGAGCTCATTGGCAAACTTGCTGGTTCTCTCCAAACTGAGGATGGAGAGCCACCGCTGGAGCTCCTTCCTAACCTCGAAGAGGTTGGATATTCTGGAGGAGACGATGCTCGGGACGCACTTACCCCATTCATCGACCAACGACAGCAAGCAGGCCACCGTGTGAACCTGACCATTGTCGATCATTCGGTGTTTTCGTGGCCTTAAGCCAGGAAATGTGGGGAGCGCTGCAGCGAGCGGCCAGATTGACCGTGATATTATCTGGTCATCTCCCACTAACACCCATACAAATACTAGTTCTTGTCCCCATCAAGAGCATGAACATCCGAGTTATGGAGGAGATCGCGACACCAATCTTCATGGCTGTCACCCACCCCTTCGTTTCCATTCCATCTCTGCACGCTCTTCCTTTGCTTTTTCGCTACCCCTTCCCACCCGCTTTCCTCAATGCTCGCGCAAGTCACGCGTACATCCTATCTATTCTCGTTCTTGTTTGAGGTAGAATGTCATTTCACCCTCATGTATGTACATGTATACTACGACTGCTATGTTTTTTTTTGCCTTGCGTAAACGTGCGCCTCGTACGTAGCACGGAACGACTGCTATGGTGTCCGTTCTGTAGAGTAATAAAGTCCCCCCTGTGTGAAGCACGACTCGGAGGTTGTCGAGATTCAAGTCGTCCTACAACGACAAAAGGCGCGGAGCCATTGTCCTTCTTCAGTGGCAACACAGGGATGTAAGGATGCCACGCCGGACAGATACAAAACGTCGATATCTAGGAGAGAAAGGACAACACTAGCCTCGACAGGCCTCCCAGTAATTTCGGTTTAGTCGGTCCAGTCGCGTCAAAGTGTGCCAATTTCAAGTCCTTCTCGCTCGATCCAGCGGATCCGCTGACTACAACACGCCGGGCGTGTCACGTTATGCTGCCTCTCGATTGGCATTATGCTTCGTGCGTGCGCAAGACACTCACCCTCCAGTTCTCCGTTTCCCGTGGCAATATCAGCGATTCTAGCTCAGAGGCCAACCGCCTCTAGTTAAAGTATCAACATAACGTTGACACATATAGACTTTCTTTTGGAATCTGCATTTATAACGTGCAAGATATATGTATTACAGTAGTTACAAAGATGCGCGCGAGACGACAATGCGCCTCGGTTGATCAGAGATGGCTGTGGAATGGTATATACGCCTGGTAATGTGGAGTGGGTGATTGTGTGTGGGATGGTGTGGTAGCGGCCTGCTTGGCCGCCACTGGCCCGTAAGTCTAACCATGATCCTCCAGCAGTGGCTCTCGCGCCTCGGGCATAAAGCATGCTTGCGTCTCGGCAAGAAATGCTCCCAAAGCCGCTCCTCCTTCCTTGGTGCCGAAGATGGTGGAGAGGGATAGGGAAGTGGATAGGGGATGAAGGATGCGCCGCCTTGCAGCTGCATACAAGGGGCATGAAGTGATGATATGGTGCGCTATGTGCAAGGCTTCGCCATATTGGCAGTGGTAGGGGTCATTGGACTGAGATTTTTTTTTTTTTTGAATCCATTAGTGTGCGCCTTGGGGTACAGAACCCTATGTAGCACTATACATGTATGTCGATCTGCTTTGTAGCTATCACTTTGCAACTGTTTCTACTGCCAAATAAACCTTCTCCCATGCCCAGGGTGTGAGCAATCGTGGCGTATCGTAGGGCTTCGGTGGAATCGTACGCGGAGCTATTCGCGCGGGGAGGGTACGGAGGCGCGGGTGTCGGGATGGCCTTGGGGTGGAGCTGTGTGTTGGCCTTCCTTCTGCGTCTCGTCTGTCCTTCCCCATGTCATCCGTTCCGATAGGCTTGGTGTTGCAGAGGCGCCGGACTTGCGCGCTCGCGGTCTACGTTACAGGGAGGGTGTTGGGTGTTGGTGGTTTAGGTGTTAGTAGTTGCTTGCTGTGCTTTGCGGTGTGGTGTGTCTGCCAGGTTTTCTCTCGCGTAGTATGTTCCTTGCGTTTGTACCTGACTCACCTTGTATGTGAAGCCGTGGGTTGGACTGAGGTTAGTTGCGGGTGTTGTATTGGCCGGTGAAGGCATGGCCCATGAGGAGTCAGATGCCCGTTGTGAAGATGGGCCGAGGGAAGTTAGTCAAACCTCGAATGAATGGGGCTGGCTTACCGTCCGCAGGAGAGCCGAGCGCAAGTGTTGGTTGGCGTTTGGGTGCTTCCTGCCAGCTGGTTTGCCATTTGGATATGGTTTCCTTGTGCATTGAGGCGCGAAGGTGGGCTTTCGTTGGTGGGGGTGGAGGGAGGTTGGGCGTTTGGTGGGCACACATGGCTGTGATGGCTTTAAGATGGCGAACTGGGCGGAGGCCCTTGGTGATGTGCCCTGTCCTATTCCCTTGGTCAAGTGGCAGGCTTCCCGTCCTTTATGCCAAGCGAAGCATGAGGTTACCCTCACCGGAGTGCCCTCGAAAGCGCTGGGGCAGGAGCCCTGGCAGAAGATGAGGAGGGTATTTTTCCGGATGTTGTTCGCTGCGCAGGCTATGTCCTCAGCTAGGTGTTTCCTGTCTTCACCGCATGGAATGCCGGGGCAGATGTGTAAACCCCATATAGACAAAGACTTCCTCCCTGTCAATCTTTCTATCCTTTCGGCACCACTACTGAGACGAGTGTATGCGTAGCGAAGGTGATAGGAAAGGATAATATCAGCGCAGAGAGAGACGGGTGGTGCGAGAAGAGGATCACAATCCAGAGCACGGCAACGTTCTGTAACTGGGACGAAAGTCTGAACAGCCTGAGGCAAAGCATGTGGCCAGTCGGTCGAGCGTTCTGATTGGCTGGCGAGGCATGCATGTGGGGTTGTGTCTATCACGTATCACGTGATAGGATAGCCGTTCCGAGTAGGCGTGTCTCCTCTTTCAGCCCACTTGTAGTATACACCTACACCCATCGTGACGTGCGCAGTACGCCAACGGTTGCCACGTATCCTTGCGTCGGGACCTGGGGATACTGTAATACAATAAGGTGTGCTGAGACCACCACGGTCTACCACATACACCCCACACGACCTCTACGGTAGGGAACTCTGCGAGTCACCACTCAACACCATAAGCTTACATCGCGGTTAGACCAAATAGTTGAAGGTGTAATTGACTTGGATCCTCATTACCAACGCGGTGTGTTCGCTTTAATACCCACCTCTTACTAACTGAACCCTTCTTTCCGGCGATAGATGTCGTCTGGTCCGAAATCAAGCAGATTGGGTTAATAGACACCATATTTCGCAATTTCTACATCCTGCCTGTCATCTTCGGTAACCTTTCCCACTTCTCTATCATTCATATTGCTTATATGCGTGCGTAGCTGTATCTCAGTCGCCCGATGGCACCGAAAGGCGAGTTTGTATCGATGGGAAGCAACGCCTGACTTCAATCCAAAGGTGCGCCCCTCACTTACGTACTTCTTGTTTGCCCGTTAACCAGGTTCATGGATGGCTTGGTAGGTCCCTTTCCGATGTCCTCCGCATCACATGTCAATCCTAGCTTCAGCCACAGGTTTACCATACGTCCCGCTCAATCCGCCAGCTGCACTCAGCTTCCTAATACTTCCCCCGTTGCCGCCTGTAAATCAAGACGAGTTAAGCAAAGTCAATTAATATATTTACCCCGAACTAATGCACTACAGTGATAGCAAGAAAAAGTACTGTTACAAACAGAAACTCGGAAAGCCCGGAAAGCCACTCTCAGCCAAGTACAAGCGGATGTTTGCGAACAAGCAAATCGTCTGTATCGAGTACATGGAGATCTCTGAAGATGACGAACGGGAGATATTTCGGGTGCGCCGTGACCATATCCGACTTGCTTTTGCGCAGGATTCATACCCTATATTCTTAGCGTGTACAACTTGGCATGGCGCTCAATTATGCCGAGAAAATGAAGGCAGAGGCCCCCATTCCACGGCAGACTCTCGTTCACGAACTCGTCGCTGAGTTTGGGACGCCACTCCGCTCTCTCGGCTTCAACGACCGGCGTGACGCCGCGTTCCGCTGGGTCGCGCAATTGCTTCAGACAACTCTCGACCCCCGCCCCCTCATCAAACACACGACCACGACCACTTCACAACAGACGACGTGGCTAAAGGACACCGCACCACTCGACCCAGCGTGGAAGAATCGTGTGCAACACACGTACAAGCTACTTGTCGATACGCTCAAAGGATATCCGGACTGTCTCAAGGTGACCCGCGGCCTTGCAACAATAGCGCCAATAGACCTCATGATGATGGTTTTGCTGGTGTTCGAGTTCCAGGACAAGCTGTCGGCGTCACGGGTTGCGGATGCGCTGCGCGCGCTACGCATGTCAGCACGCAAGAAGACAAATGATTTGATGTGGAAGTCGGAACACATGGGCTACTACCTCGTGTTTTGGATCATCTGGAGAGGTTGGGTGAGGCAGTTCTGGGGTCGAGCAGCGCGCAGGATGCGTAGGTCCCAATGGATGTCGACCCACCTGCAAAGTGGCAGAGGACTGGCGGTGCGTGCCCATACACTTTGAAGGCGTATGAGAATACTTACATTCCGGAATAGGTTATTCATCCGCGCCGACCACTCCAGCACAATCTCAGCCCCCGCCCCCACCTCCACCAGCGCGGACGACAAGCACCTCCCAACGGACACCAACTAGTTATAGCTCTCAATCGCAATCACAGCCGTAGCTACACCCATCCCAACCTACGACGCCGCGCCCGATGGCGATCGTCCCGCCGTCACCCTCCTCCGCGTCTATAACAGCACCAACACCTACCTCGCGCATGTTCGCAACTTCTCAGTCCGGGGTCGCGCACTCCCCAACTTCCACATCCCACCCCTCGACGAGACTGTCTGCACTGGACTCCACGTTCAGCGCGTTCGCTGCACAGCCACTTCCAAAAACTGACCGCCTCGTGGCTATGCGTACAGCTAAGGTGGCCATACAGAGCGCACAGCAGCAGCAGCAGCTACATGGATCACATGCGCTGCCTCCCCGACCGGCGCAAGCGCAGCTGCTCCGCCCAACGGCGAGTACGACCGCCAACTGGTCAGCGACGCCTATGAGCGGCAGTGCTGGCGGCAGTTCTAGCGGAGGGGTCGGAGGTGCTAGTGGTGGCGGTGGCGGTGGTGGCGGTGTTTGAGGGCGAAAGTAGTAGCGGTGGGCATCAGTCCTGTGGTATGTTGTAGATAGGAGGATATAGAGAAAAGTTTAGTTGGACGTCATAGGGTAGACCGAGATGAGTGCGGCCACGGCACGGATGAGCGAATAGAGTCGGGCGTCTCGTACTTGCGCCACTACTACCAAGTCTCCTGGATATACAGCAGCTCACCCGTGACCCCCCAACTTGACCATGTTGACCAGTCCGTAGTACAGAATGTACATTTATTTTGATCTTGTAATGTACATTGTGCCCGTAGGCCCGACCCTTTCTAGGCTAAGCTCAACACCGCCATCATGATCCCATGGGCATAAGGCCTCTATGAGGGCTATCTGGTTCAAACTTCAAGTTCAATCACATCCTCGTCGTTACTCACTTCCCTGACATGCCCGGTTGCTTGTTTTCCATTACCTGTCCTCCCCTCGTTGGAAGGCGTGGCCGACGCGCACTAGGTCGTGAGTCCCAAAGTTCCCTATCCTTGTTCTGTTCATCGTGACCAACTGGCGAATCAATAGAGCTCATCAGGAAGATACCATACTCACCTATCCATACCTTCAACGATGATGTGCTTCTCAACATATTCTATCTCATCCGACTAGACATCTCGAATGGATATGATGAGTATGGCGAGATCAACTTTGATTTGGGCGGCCAACATTGGTGGTACAAGTTAGCGCAGGTTTGCCGATGGTGGCGGTATCTCATACTTGAATCGCCATCACAGCTAGATCTTCATCTTCTATGCACTCATGGTGTGCCTATAACTAACATGCTGTCACAATCCCCACCTCTGCCACTTGCCATCTTTTATCACGAACGGGATTGTGAGATGACTGAGGAGGATGAAGAGGGTATTTTGCTCGCGCTCAGGCACAGTGATCGTGTGCATTATATTTCCCTTACTTTACCATCCCCGAAATTGCGGAAGGTCGTCACAACTATGGATGAGCAATTCCCAATCCTGGAGCGTATGTATATCTTTTCACGGACCGAAGATAGAAGCTTGGCACTTCCCAGAACATTTCAAGCACCGCATTTACGCCACCTTGGACTGTGGCACGCTCCCCTTCCGATTGGATCTCCATTACTCATGACTGCCGTGGGCCTCGTCACTCTCGAGCTTAGCGGTATCGCACCATCCGCCTACTTCTCCCCGAGCTATTTACTCATCCGGCTTTCGCTCATCCCCCAGCTGGAGAGACTGGCGATCCAATTCTACTGCCCTGTTCCCAACCGTGATATTGAAAGACAACTATTGGATACTCCATTCATGACGCACATCACGCTTCCTAACCTTCGCTGGTTTTCATTCAAGGGTGTCAGTGCTTACCTTGAAGGCCTTCTCCTTCAGATCAGTGCCCCTGTCCTCAGGGAGCTCGGCATTGAGCTCTTCAATCAACTGACCTTCACCGTCCCACATCTCTTGCAGTTCATGAGCACACCAAAAACCCTCAGCTTTAGCACCGTTCGGCTCGGTTTCGGCAATTATTTCGCTCACTTAGAGGCGGTCCAACCTGAAGGACACAGGTGGTGCCCCTTCAGGGTGAGGATCAGGTGCAGACACCTCGACTGGCAGGTATCATCCACAGCCCAGATTCTCACCACACTTCAACCACTTCTCTCTGTTGTGGAGCAACTCACGCTCAGCCACGTAAAGCACAATCAATCGTCAGAGTGGCACAATGAGGTCGACCGCACATTGTGGCACCAACTTCTCAGACCACTCAGCAATTTGAAGACTCTTCATGTACAAAATGAGCTCGTTGGCAAACTTGCTGGTTCTCTACAAACTGAGGATGGAGAGCCAGCGCTGGAGCTCCTTCCTAACCTGAAAGAGGTCGGATATTCTGGAGAAGACGATGCTCAGGACGCATTTATCCCATTCATCGACCAACGACAGGTAGCAGGCCACCCTGTGAACCTGACCATGGTCGATCATTCACAGTTTTTGCTTTACCCGCAGCCTTAAGCCGAGAAATGTGGGGAGCGCTTCAACGAGCGGCTAAATCGATCATGATATTCAGAACATAGTATGCCTTTATCCATCTGTTCGTCTCCCACTAACACCCATACCAATACTAGTTCTTCTCCTCATCAAGGACATGAATATCCGAGTTATCGAGGAGATCGCGACACCAATCTTCACGGCTATCACATACCCCTTCGTTTCCATTCCATCTCCGTACCGACGCTCTTCCTTGCTTTCTACAACTATGATTTTTCGCACCCTTCCTACCTGCTTTTCTCGATGCTCGCGTAAGTCATGCCTACATCTTATTCTTGTTTAGGGTGGAATGGCATTTCACCACATATGTACATGTACACTACCGCCTTGCATCAACTTGCGCCTCCTCCGTAGCACTTAATGACTTCTGTAAAATCAACTCCCGCTGCGTTCCACAATCCGGTGATCCAATGACTAAGACACATGCTAGCACTGGCTGGCCTGGGACGGGGGTACTGTCACTTTATTTATGCTGCCAGCACTGTGCTTCGTAGGACACTCACACTCCCTTTCGCCGCTTCCTGCCGCCATACCTCTGCACTGGCAGCTGCTGTGAATGTGAAACCTTCAACGCAACCAGCCAATCATACCTCGGCGCCTTCGCTCGCCCCGCGATTCCAGCTCACAGAGGCGGACCACCATCGGTTAAAGTATCAACACAACATCGCGTGTCCGCCTATATAGACTCAGGAAAGACGACCCTCACAGAACGCATTTTATACTTCATTGGCTGGATACACGATGTTCAGGAGGTGCATCGTCCTTCCAACTATTCTGGCCTTTCGGCCCCCCGGCTAAGACGATTATATGGGTGGTGCAGGTGAGAGGAAAGGACAATGTCGGGGCGATGGATAGTATAGAGCCTGAGTGGGAGATGGGTATCACCACCCAGAGCGCGGCAACGTTCTGTGACTGGGACGCAACTTTGAAAGTCACCGGGCGGCCACATGCGAACTTGAACAGGAAAAGTCTGCGATCAATATCATCCGAGTCGACACCCCGGTGCGTCAGTCGCCACTTTCCTTCAACCCCTGCTCTTCGAGCTCACCGGCCTCACCCTGGTCTGACTTTACACAGGTCACGTAGGTATTGCTGTAGCAGTCGAGCGTGCGTTGCATGTGCTTGATAGCGCAGTTTTGGTGTAATATGTGGTATCTAGCGTCCATGTATGCGTTGATTGTCATCATAGAGTCAAACGATTACTGTCGACCGGCAAAAAAATTGCAAATGCGGTGGTATAACGTTCCTTGGTTATCCTTCATTAACACTGGCAGGATGGACAGGTACGTTTGTTTTTCCAACTATCCCAGTCCTCTTCCGGTAGAACGCTTTTACACCCGGCGCGAACCCATGTCGAGTAATCAACCGGATCAGGACGTGGCGCGCCGTTTGTAAGCCAGCGCCGCATTGGCAGTCGTGGGGGTCGTTGGACTGGGGGCGGTGCCGGGCGTTGTACTCGCCCGTGAAGGCGTGGCCCGTGAGGAGTCGTATGCCCGTGGTGAAAATGGGCCGGGAGAAGTTAGTCAAACCTTGCACGAAGGGGGGGGCTTACCATCCGGAGGGGAGGTGAGCGCGAGGTAGGCTGGTTGGCGTTTGGGTGCCTCCCGCCAGCGGTTTTGCCATTGAGCTATGGCTTCTTTGCGCATTGCGGCGCGTAGATGGGCCTTAGTTGGCGGGGCCGATAGGAGGGGATTTAGGCGTGCGCACTCCGCCGCGATGGCTTTGAGTCGGCTTATCGGGCGGAGTCTCTTGGCGATGGGGGTCCAGCTGATAGTTGTGTGAGGGGGGGATGGCCTGTTAAGTAGGTCAGCGGTGGTTTGGAAGAAGGTGGCGAGACGGGGGGATAAGTCTCTGTGGCTGCGGTTCATGCACAGCTTTGGGAGATGCGCGTCGGTGGTGAGGATTTTGATGGCGTGGATCTGTGGTTGTTGCGCAGTTATGGTGGCTGCCAGGGAGACGGCTAGTGAAATGGCCTCTATGGCTGCGCCGCGGCTTCGGCGGTGTCGGCGCCCTGTCCTATTGTGCTAGTCAGGTGGCCGGCTTCCCGTCCTTTGTGCCACGCGATACATGACGCTACGCTCACAGACCGCGAGGTTGTCGTGCATGATACCGCGGATCCCGCGAGTGTGCCTTCAGTTGAGCTTGTTCGATCTGTGGCAGTGCCACTCGTCGCCCTCGCATTCAAGCTCGAGGGAAGGTTCGAGTAGCTCAACAACATGACGGTGTATCATCAGCTTGAAGGGCCAGTTAATCTTCCACGGACGTTCAGGCAAGAGGGCTCCGGTACCCAAGTTTGTGTACAGTGACGGCAAGAATACAAATAGAAAGCGGCAAAAGCGGGAACACAACTACCACCAAAGAAGCGGAGTGTCTCTCAGGTGCACTAGGGCGTCGTGATGTCCTGAAGAACCGGCGCCACAGCAGACGCCCGAGCACTGGCATGGGTTCGTCGCTGACTCGGAGTTTAGGACGCCTCGGGCTTCACTTCAGCTCCAACAACTGGGTGTGACGTCGTGGAAGCTTCCGCTGAGTTACGCAGCCGCTCCAGACAATTCTTGACCCCCGCCCCATCATCAAGCGCACCACCGCCACGGCGCCACCACCTCTCAACAGACGACTTGGCTAAAGAACACTGCGTCATTTTACCCGGCGTAGAAGAACTTGAAGCGTGTACAACACACCTACAAGCTACTCTCCAATTCTCTCACAGCGTATCCGGATTAACTTGTATCAAGGTATCTCGTGGTCCTCCGACTATGGCCCCGATTGATAGACATTGTGATGATTGTCCTGCTCGTGTTCAGATTCCCGGACAAGCTGTCGGTGTCGGGGCTCGCGGATATGTTGCGCGTGCTATGCATGTCGGCACACAAGACAGAAGATTTGATGCTGAGGCGAGAACACATGTGCTACTTTCCTGTCTTATTGGATCGCCAGGAGAGATTGGGTGAGGTAATTCTGGGATCCAATAGCGCGAAGGACAAGAGAGTCACCATGGGCATGGATCTGCCTGCGAAGCGGCGGAGGATGGGCGGTGCGTGCAAGTTGACTCTGGAGGCGGATGAGAATACTGTACTTATATTTCGCGATAATTACTCACCCTCTCCGCCGTCCACGCCAGCAGGTCCAGCACTATGTCAGTCGCCGCCCTCACTGCCACCTTTCCGAGCGGCAAGCAGCCCCAACCAAACACCGACTCGCTTCAGAATGTCGCGATCGCAACCACTGCCGTAGCCGTAGCACCCATCCCAACCTACGATACTGCGCGTGGTGGCGAACTTCCCGCTCCCGCCCTCCGCGTCCTATATGTTCTCAGTGTGTACCATACTGAGCTGTACCGGATTCCAGGACAAGCAGTCGGCATCACGCCTCTGGATGTGTTGCAGGCGCTACGCATATCGGCACACGAGGACACAAGATCCGATGTGAAGGTTAGAACACATAGGCTACGGTGCCTTTTTGGACTATCTGGAGATATAGGGCGAGGCCGTTCATCGATCGAGCAACACGCAGGATACGCCGGTCTCAATGGACGTGGACGGGGAAACGGCAAAGGTGGTACGTGTCTGTTGACTTTGAAGGCGGATGAGAATACCGACTCACCCGAGATAGATTATTCGCCCGCTCCCCCGACTACCCCAACACCTTCTCAGCCCCCTCCTCCACCGGCACCAGTGCGGGTAGCAAGCCCCGCGCAACGGACCCCGATTTGCCTTTTTCTCGAAATAAAATCGCAATCCTAATCACAGCCGCAGTTGCAGCTACACCCGTCGCAACGGTGCGTGCCCTTTGAATTTGACTGGTAGATTAGAATAGTTACATAGCACAATAGATCATTTACCCGCTCCATGCCCTTCCATGGGCCATCTCGACTCCCTTGTTTTGCACCGGGGCGCGCGGAAGCACTTCCCAACGCACACCAATTTGTTTCTCTGCCAAAAGATCGGAATCGCAGTTAGAGCCGTGGCAGATGGTGCTCTCCCTGCCTCCGTCACTTCCCACACCGACGTCGGCCCGGTACCTCCTGTGCACGGACCACGTAGGGACCGATAGCGGAAACTACGAGTACGATGATGGGGCAGCCAATTATACCCATATGCCAGCAGCAGCTCTAGTTGCGGGAGTCCTGACGGAAGTGGCAAGGTGGAGGTGGTGGCAAGGAGGAAGTCGTAGCTATCGATGTTGTGGATATGCGATAGGTAGATCACAGGAGAAGGAAATTAGTTGGGTCTCACAGGGGGCACGGTGTGGTATCGATGCAGGTACGTGTCGCCATTTATATTAGTGCAGAGGATGATGGTACTGTAGTGACCGCATGATTGTCGTGTCCAATGTAGTTGGCTTGTATTAGCGCACGCCTCACTTCCCATATAAGGAAAGTTTCCAAAAGGTTGGCTGTCGAGTGGCACGTGCTGGCACGTGCAGTAAGAAATACCATTATCTTTCGTACTCCGTCATAAAATCATAAAAAATAGTTTTCGATAAGTCATTTATTGGAGAATAAGCTACAACAATAAGGTCTACAGTTACTTATGTAATCGTCTGGGAAGCGGACACATACACGGGGGGCGCTGCCACAGAGGCGGGGGGCGCACAAGCACGTGCCTTCGCATTCGCCACCGCGGAAATCGCGTCGGGCTTAGCGCGCTTACCCGATCGCTCCCCTCCGGCATAGGGATCACTGTGAACACCGCGGCGCTTGCCCTTCGCGACGCCGATGCTTTGCGCCGTCAATCCGTGTTCCTCGGGGAGACGCTTGCGCTTTGGAGCCCGTTTGACGCCCATTCGCTCGGCCGTCTCCGTCCAGGTCTTCTGATTGGGCGCGATATTGTCCTTATGCGGTAAGGCACTTGAGCCTTGTGTCGAACCGATTGCCAACGTAAGACTGTACTTGGCCGATCTAACGGCTT
>QLOZ01000015.1:0-11744 GCA_003314065.1 Lactarius sp. MG50
CGATCACGTGACAAGAACACGAGCTCGCTTTGAGCCACGGTCCCTCGTAACCGTGTCACCATAAACGAAGTAAGCAACCAATGGTACCATGCCATCAACACACGTCTCACCAATGACAAGATCCTCACGACAAAAATCAAACAGGACAAGAAATTCACCCGGACAGTTAAAAACACTTGGGAACATGTCCTCAGAAAAACCATGGACCTCCCAGATGACTGGATCACCAGTTGCGAGGTTTTAGTGGGTAGGAGGTCACGACACCTTGCCCCCGTAGGACGCGTGCCCTGAGTCCCACACTATCCCCCAATGGGGATGTGCGTAAGCGCATTTCACCTCAACCGGTCCCATCGGCCCGGCTACAGCGTGTTTAGGCAGGGTTGATCCTGGCAATCTCCCGCTGCCTAACATTTATTTCAGTACATAGCGGTACATAGCTAACTACCAAAATAAACGCTTTCCAAAAAAAAAAAAAAAAGCCACCGGTTACAAAGGTGCCATATTTAACCTGAAATGGTTGCCGCATAGATAAGATCCTTCTTAGGACCAGCCTGAGAATGTAAGTGGTCACTGGTCAATGGCATCCCGGACATCCTTCTCAGTGCGTGATTTGCAATCGGCCTTTGCCTTCACCTTAACCATTCACACTGCGACTGTGAGCCAACGCGATGAAGAATTGCAATCAACAAACCATGTATAAACGCGTCTATAAATGCGTCTTCGAGCGGGGCTTGAATTTACTGCCCTGCACGTCCTTCCGTGTCCCAACATCGATGATCCACAACACATGCACAACTTTGTGGAATCACTTGAAACCTTGGAATTGCAATCATATAGTCCTTATGTGTAGTCTCAAATTTTTTCAGAAAGTTTGAACAAGATTTCGCTTCAGGCGGGACATTATGATCCCGAAATCAGCTTTTGATACTCCAAACTCAAAGGCCATAGGCTTTTCTGGGCATTGAAACTCCCCAACATTTTTTATATGTGCTCTGCTATAGTGACAGTCTGACAGAAAAATACAAAAAAAGAATCAAGGGAAACGATAAACATTTCAAAAGGTGGTAAGGTAGACTGCTTTCATATACGGTTTGTATCACCTGACCAAGCATGACAAAGACTGATAAAATAGCAAAAAGACTAAAGGCTGTTGAGGGGAGTGTAAAATAAACAATGTGGAACCACAGATTTGTTTGAAGTGCATATTTTTGTGATCCCTTGGCCGCAGAATATATATTTAAGCTTTTTTGAATGAGGAGATAGCTTTTTGGTAAGATAGATTGCACATGTACGGTTTGTATCACATGATGTGACATCTCTGTGACCCACGTAGAAGTCAATGTCAGGCGATGTGACGAGTGCGTGACAAACCCTTAGCAAATTATGAAAGCGGCCGAATGCTTCCAAATGGGGAGATTAACAAGGGCGGCCAAGTGTTGTGGTAGGCATGTACTTAGCCTGGTCGAAATTGTAATTACAAAAAAATAATGAGAATGTGGTTAATTGCTCAGTCACCTCACCAGCTGCGACCACAGCTGCAGAGTTCCTTAATTGTTGTTATAATATGTTGAGCGCGCAGTCCAAAGAAATGGCTTGGTGGTGTAATGGTATTGCATCCTAGCCCAACTCAGAAGGCCCAGGTTTGATTCTGGGTCTAGCCAAATTTTTAGTTACAACATTTTGGAAGTTTCATCTTTATCCTTCACGTTCTGGCATCCACCTATGCTTTATTTTTTGACCATGAAAGTTGCTATCTGCACAGACCTCCCTTTTATGCTTCCCCATCCTGTCAAGCAGATGGGTATGAGTGTTAATCAATTTAATATACTTTTGTCACGCCAAAATCACGCTCAGGGGCCCGAGCCACCCAACATTAGATAAGCTCCAATGCTGCTCCGTTACCAAAAAGCTATCTCCTTGTTCAAAAAAGCTTAAATAAATAATGTGGAACCACAGGTTTGTTTGAAATGCATGTTTTGATGATTCCTTGGTTGCAGAATATATATCCTATGCCCCCCTCAACAGCCTTTAGTCCATTTGCTATTTTATCAGTCTTTGTCACGCTTGGTCAGGTGATACGAACCGTGTATGAAAGCAGTCTACCTTAGCAGGTTGGGCTCGGAGCGGCCGGTCGCCGCCAAACGCGTCCGAGTCGAGTGCCTGCGCACGGTCCAACAAGACACAGTTCTCCGCCATCTTGACTCTCCTTATGCCTCCCAATGGTTCTGCATTCACACCTTTTAGTTCAAGGGTCCTACTCCGTTATATTCTTTATCAAGAATATACTGTTTCCCAAACAGATTTTCGAACTGTCATTCTTCCCCCCCCCACAGCGTCTGCTGCATCCCCAGCATCCCCGACATCTCCATCACCCCCATCACCTCCAGCTCCATTCCTCCCACGTCTGAGGCTGTCAGCTAAAGTGCTTGAGAATCTCGAGATGTTTGTCTAGAATAGGCTGCGATCTTCCGGCGCATTCAAATGCAAAAAATGGCGAACAATGGCATCTTGTAGACGTTCACACAGGCCGACGCGTACAGGGCATCACGCCGAAGCCTTTTCGAGAGCACAATATGCAATCCTGGTGCGTCCTTAACATTCAGCACTAGTACCAATACATCTAGGTGTTCAGCAGGCTGATTAGATGGCACCTTCGAGCCTTTTTGGGAGCATCATGGGTAGTTGCTTCCTCGACCGCGACCTCCTTTCTCTATTGACGGGGACTACAGGTCCTTTTCTTTGATTTCCAAGCATCGGGAACCATGGGTTTGTCTGAGCCGTCTCTTCGTTGCTTGCGGATGTCCCGCATTTAAGTGCCATGCGTGTAAGTTGTATTTCTGGGGTTCAAGAACATTTCCCGGCTCATTTCTCCCAACCCATTGCTTCTCAGGACCCCCACCTTAGGCCAATATCGGTAATGGCTACACACCGCCGCACACTTCTTCATGTTCACGTGCTTGCACTTCTATGGTGCAAATAACTAAATCCCTATCTCCGTCGATCAGACCAAGCGGAACGGTCACCAGCACCCTGTGGCAATGAGCTCCTCGGCGAAATGTCGTTTACACTTTTAACGCAGATTTACCCATACGAGTACGATCCAACTGGCCTACATCGATATGGAAGCGTTATTCGTCTTGCCAACTCAGCACCACCGGAGGTGTGCGATACGCTTATCCAAGTCTTTACGCTTTTGGTGTCGGGTCATTTTGACAACTAGTTGTCTTGAGCGAAAGGAAGATCGGGGCCCACCCGAGTCTGGCGTTCATGTCGCTATCACACAGTGAGCTTTATCTGATACTTGGAATATGGGCTCATCTCGTCCTCTGTGCAGATATATGGGGGTATGTATAGCTCACGCAGAGCTTGGTGTGCCTTTTCCCACCCATATGAACTTGAAGGTGTTTTTGCACCTTTCCTCTTGAGGCAACTAAGTCCTGGCGTGCCAGTGACTGACCTGACCCATCTGGGGAATACGAAAGTGCTAGTGAGGACTGAGGAGTGTTAAGGTTTTTTTTTTTAGTATCGGGCTTGGACAAATGTTCTCTTCAAATGCAGAAAATGGCGAACAGTGAAATCTCATAGACGTTCGCACAGGCTGACTACAGGACATGTCCCAAATCCTTTTTCGAGAGCACAATAGGTTCCTGGTGCGTCCTTGACAGACATCCAGCACTAGTACTAATACGCCTAGGTGTTCACGCGGACTAATTAGGGAGCACCAGCACCCTCGAGCCTTTTCAAGAGCACCATGGGTGGGCGCCGCGTCTTCGGTCTTATACCTAACTATACGACAACTCTCCACTCTCATTTTCAAACCCTTTTCCCCTTTTGTTCTTATTATTATGGAGCGAGACACTGTTACAGTATATGACGCGTAGGATAGCTATATATATGTACCACGCCCATGAATAGGGTCGAGTTGACGAGTCACTCTGGTCTCAGCCACCATCCTCGTGTAGATGTCCGAACACGAAAAAGGGAAAACTCGAAAACGACCATCGTAATAACGCAAGGACCATTTAATATGATCCTTGACAGTGACATGCAAAATGGTGGACGTTTTTGAAAATTTCTCTTGTGCGCCTTTGTTTACAGTAAACAACCCAGTTTAGTAACCTGGCGGGCACTAGCCAGACGTGGTAAAAAAAATGACGGCGATAATGATGTCACTCCCCTTCACATCGCCCGGGCTACCCCTAGTCACTAGTCTCTTCCCCGATACAAAAGCTATATCAACGCAATATAAGGCTGGGGGTGTCTCTCTGGTGAGAAGCACACAAAATGAACCCCAATCGTGCAGATACTCAAAGTACTCAACAGCCCAAAGCGTCCCCGCCGACATGGTGACACTGCCAATGCGGCTGGCAAACCGCCGACGCTGCCGACGCTGCTCAAGCGCTGGGTTCCCCAACATACCCCCGACACACCTCACGACCTGGATGTGTAGTTGATGGGCAGTAGGCTAGCATTATGTTGTACTTTGTAGTTACACAGTAGTTAATTTCTAATAAGACATGGTAGACTCCCGCGGGGTACTCTTTACCTGCCCGTCCCGTCCATAGTCAGGCTACCCGGCGGGGTTTTGAGCCGTGAACGTGGGACCGTTTCCCGCACGGGTGCACAGTCATCTAGGCAGTCAATTTTTATATTTCTTCTGTGCGTACTGCCTTTCCATATATGTACCAGGCACTGTACCGACCATCCACCTAATATGGGAAGTTACATAACCAAGGGCGCACGAGAGAAATTTTCAAAAACGTCTACCATTTTGCATGTTGCTGGAAATGAACTCGTACTGGACGATAGATGTAGACAAACGAGCCAAAGCCCGAAAAGGCTAACAAAATCATGTTTCCGATTCCCTTGTTCAAGTTATTACTTACGACAACGATTGCTGTAAATGTCACTTATGCTAACTTCCTTTAAATAAGATTTTCCATTTTCTGTTCGATTTGGCAGCAGCAAGGTCTACGCCAACGCAGTTGGAGTTTCCTAGTTTCGGGATTGGCATTAAACATACAGCGTGACGACGCGTGACACATCACACATTACGCATTGCGGCAACACGAGGTGGCGTTCGGTCTCGGTGTCAGGCATCATTACGGGCATCATTATTTTACTGTATATGTCTGCGCGCGCTAATTGTACTCTTCTCTCCACTCCACATGTTCACCGCCTTCAACCCCGTCATGTGCGCCAGATGCTATGGACCAATTGATCACTTGCAGGGGATAATTGTCCCATCTGGTTGTTGTGTTCACATATTCGTGCTCATGCGGCCAGGCTGCAGAGTTGGTCATTGGCCTTGGTGCTCAAACTCACAATCATGACCCAACACCGCTCGACAAACTTGAACTTCGCCTCTCACTTTTCCACAGAAGGAACTCGGTGGCAATACTGCGGTAAGGTTGCTCATTTACAGTGTGATGAAAATTCCATTTTTCCTGAACATTCCCTTTTCTTTTCCCTATTAGCAGGCACAGGAACAAGTGGGCGCCGATCTAGACTGCTATTACGTGTAACTACTGGGCCTACAGACACTTTTGCTCCTCCGCCTGAACTATGAATTCTTATACTCGCATCATTCTTCCATAAATATAAGAACCGTGCTTTGATCACATGTGCACCTTTCCGCTCGCTTCTAGATCTCTTGCCAAGGCCCAACTGTGGCGACTCGCAGCTGCATACTCACACAAATACGCAGAAGCGCGCATGCTGTAACCGGTGTTTGTGCCTCCGTCTAACCCCGCACAACATGAGCCCTCCAGATAGCCCCGCTGCACCTTATCACCTCTTTGCGGAACTGCGTCTGTTGATCATGAGCAGCTGCTGTTGTCGGTACTGGCTCCAATTGTGACTCGTAATGTATTGACGCAAAGCGTGACGGGAGGGAACAAGAGGAAAATAAAATAATATATGTATATTTCAAAAGCGCTTGGTTAGTCTCTCGGAGGGACCTGCACATACAGTATTAGCGCCACTTACTATAATTGAAACGGTACGGTACAGGAGCAGAATCTGTATGTGGCATGCACCTTATTCTCAGTTAAAGGAGGTACCGCGATTTACCAAGATGGAATAATCGTGCTGGGTGGAGGGGTAACCACTGTTGTACTGTATCCACGGTCTGTCTATCCCCTTCTAACCATGTGGCTCAGCTCACCCATCTTCCGGCATCTCCTGATCACCTCCCTTTCAT
This sequence comes from Lactarius sp. MG50, assembly GCA_003314065.1. Lineage (NCBI taxonomy): Eukaryota > Fungi > Basidiomycota > Agaricomycetes > Russulales > Russulaceae > Lactarius > Lactarius sp. MG50. Next base: position 6,203 of record QLOZ01000015.1, read on the forward strand.
CCTTCTTTGTTCAAAAGACAGCAGTGCAGCTCTGGGAGAATTCATCCAAGACTGAGGGGCATGCATAAGGCGAGGCCAAGGATGAGGGATCATCCCTCTGAGGATTTCAGGTAAGGTCTATGGGCCATTTGGAAGATAAGGAAAAATTACCATCCATGTGTCCTTTACGTCTTTACATGTGGTTTCGCCTTCTAGCGGGCCAGGCGCGTCTTGGTATAAGAGTTATACGGCACATGCCGCGCCTTATAAATTCAGAGCTCTCTCTCTCCCATTTTAGAGGCTCTATCCCTGTCGTTTTTTCTCTCTTCACCAGCCCGGCCAGAATAATCTGGACTTGCCAATGCGTCTTGATGTCGTGGGAATACCTGAGGGAGGTCTGGGATTTGAATAGGGACCGCAAGCTCTTTAGCCTTGCCTTATGAACAAAGCCGTGTACCCAATACATTCGGATGGCGCTAATTGCCAAAAGATCATCAGGAGATTAAGAGCCTGTCGCATGTGTCAACTGAGTTGCGAACGAACTCTCAGCTCACAAAGGCAATCCCTTACAAATGCAGCACAAGTCAGAGTGAAGGAATGATCGCAAGCTACGCATGGTACACGTACATGAGAGTATCGATATCTGGGGCTAAGATTGACCACCGTTTTGGTGGCCACAAAATATCACAGTTTGGCAGTGAGTATCTACTGGTTCTGTACTCATCGCTAGCACCAACTGCACGAGTCTGATGATAATGCCCATCTCAGCGGAGTTTTAAATACTTTTACACTCAGCAGACCTAATTTAAATCTGTTGGACCGGAATTGGGAGCAGCAATCTTGACCAAAAATATTCTAGTCTTGTCTCGTTCCCAAATCAGTCACTCCCAAATCAGATTTGTTACAGATCCTCCAATCAATCGCTACGCAGAGTACTGTACTTTATCACTGGCATCCCACATCTCTGAAAAAATCCCGTCAGCCATCCACAATGCAGGGACAACATCCATCTGGTGTACTTGAACAGCTTTTGTACGCATACTCGACAAAGGCAGATTGATACGATATTCTCATGCTCAGATCTAGAGGAGTTGAAACAGGGTTGGTGTTCTTGAGATAATTGAATTTCGTCGGATTTGGTCACCAGCGCTGTTGCATGCCTGTCGGAGTTCCTACAGTCACTAGTATGTCCAGACCATTAGATCGCCCTCGGATATTCCCGACTCAGTGGGATGCGTTCGGGTCATGCCAGCAGGGCTGGTGAGGAGAGAACAATGGATGAGAACCAGAGAACCACAGACATAAGTTACTGTAAGACCCATAAAAGGTGTGGATGCAGTGGTATACTGATCAAGCCCTTCCCATCCAGTTGACGCGTGATGACGAAGCGTTCTCCCGACCAGACCTCTCCAAAAAGTCTACCGCCCCCAAAGCACGCCAGGCAAGAACATCCTTCCCCTCCTTCTCTGCCCCTCCGGGCCCATCCGCACTCCACTCTTCCTTCGAAGAGACTCCAGCAGTTACTACAAATTCTGCGAATCAGCATAGAACCGGGTGACAGTGATCGGATTGTTCCTGAGAAGATTTATCGCCATGTGACAGCAGTATACCCCGGAGAGGGAGCGCTCCCCCCAAATTTTGTGGATGAAGATACATTCAAGATGAACTTTTTCCGGGAAGAACCTCAGTTTTCTGAGGTTTTGAGAAGGGCAATAGCTCTGGACGCGAGTGAGGATGACCAGCAGGCTTTCCTGGCTCACAGTATGTGCACTTTTACTATGGGACGAATCACATCACGAACCTTCTTCAGGTGTATTTTGGACTGCCTCATCCTCTCGGCATGAGTGTAAGGCTGCTCAACCCGTCTACAGCTTGTAACAGACCGCTAATGTCATTCAGTTACAGTTGGGCCTCCGGAGGACAATATGTTTCTGAATTTCCAAAATGAGGGTAAGTCCCAACCATTCAAACGTGGCAGCTCACATAATTGTCACCAGCCGTTGAAGGTGCTTGGATGGCAGACTTTGTCGATCAGTCTCCGCTTGAGGGCCTACGAAGGCACATCGTTGAACAACTAACATGGGGGATATCTGCGGGAACAATGCAACCGTATGCGTGCTACTGTTCCATTATCCAGTCATCTGGAATGGGAAAGTCGCGCCTGCTAGATGAGTTTTCGAAGAATTATTTTTTGATTCCAATTAACCTGCGCGCAGCAGGTGGAGGTTCGTCTTGTCACCTTTACCTTTATGGCCCACTAAACCTGTCTTATAGGCTATCCTCCCGCCGACCACCAGGTTCGTCAGTTCCTCACGAGGGGTGGACCAGATGAAAAAATCTCGCATCTACTGGCCATATCCTTGGTGCGACGCTTCCTTGTCGCACTGTTCAACAAGACTGCGGAGACCCTTAACGGTGCTACCAAACAACTCCGGATACAAAATTTCCGGAACTTCATGTCAGAAAATCAAACTATGGGTTCTGCCGGGGAGAACAGGCGTGGGTTTTATGACAGTGTTATTGCTCTGGCTCAAGGGGTACGCTGCAGATTTGTCATTCCTTTCATCCTCTCTGACCCGTTGATTTTAAAGGGGATAAATGATTCATCTGACGAACCAGACAGCACAAATTTAATAGAAGCACTGAAGGAGCTTCGAAAGGCGCTCAATGTTGACGACGATCCAACTGCACACAGCATCCACGCCGAGAAGACAGGTGGTAATAGATCTGTAGACGTATTCATTGTGTTCGACGAAGCCCAAACACTAGTGAAGTCCTCTGACGACCAAAATGAATCACGTTTTGTTGTACTTCGACGGGAGCTTTGTTCGCTTTCATCAGATCCACTATTTTCATTTTTCCTTTCCACTACCGGCAACGTTACACAATTTGGTCACCCGCGTGGTCACGACCCCTCCAATCGTATCAACGATGGCGCCCTCGCAACACCCCGCCCCTACATTTACCTTGGTTTCGACCAGCTTATGCAAACTCGTAAGGTTTTTTCTTGTTGGAAAACTCTTGAAGACGTCACCTCCCTGGAGTGCGCTGCCCACATGGGAAGGCCGTTGTAAGTTACACTTTGCTATGTCTCTGGTATTTCCTGACATTTTCATTTTTTAGATGGGGTACACGTTACGACTATGGCAATGACTACGTCCATCATTCACTACTCGATTTCGCCATTCAGAAGCTGTTGTGTGGGAAACTTGAACCCGGACATCTCAAGAACTCCCAGGTGTACGCTGTCTTGTCGCAGCGCTTAGCGCTCGATACCAACACGCCTCAATATTTTTTCAACTCGGCAGACCCTCTCAAAGCCATGCAAACAATGCATGACCAGGTAGCGAACCACATGCGTGTCTGCGTGGCTGTCGGAGATGGAATCGAATCTCTGCGCGCCGTTGCTTCATCAGAACCTATCCTCTCAGAGGCGGCTTCTCACATCATGCTATACGGCAAATTCCAGCTTCCCCGTGCCCTTTCGATGGTTCTGACTGGGTACTGCATTAGTCAAGGAGACCGTGGAGAGTTACTGGCCACCTCCTTCTTCACTTGGGCCCGTGACCAAGTGATCCTTAACAAACCCATTCGACCTAGAGAACGGCTTTGCCACTACTTCTCGGTCAGAGAACTCTTCTCACGTTTGTTTTCTGATTCAACGTTCGCTTCAATGTTGGGTGACTTGCCGTCATTCTGTCACTCAACGGCCCTGCAGCGACCATTTGGGGAGGTGTTTGGCAAAGCGATGATGCACTTCAATCACGTCATCAAGCCCCAGGAACAAAAAATTCTGGCTCGTCCATATCTCCTCTCTTTCATGACACGCGGTGCGGCCGCTTTGGGCGCCAACTGTCAACCCGGTATCGATGCCGTGTACCCATACTTGTATGACGGCATTGACCTCGATGTCAAGAAAGTCGGTTTCATAATCATTCAAGTGAAGAATGATTCGAACCTCTATCGGTCCCGTATTAATGTGTTCAGGAAGATGGATCCCTTCAAATGTGGCCTACTGAAAGATTCGGATAAAGTTGATGGACAATTCCCCATTCCCATTATCCGCATCACATTCTCCCTCTCTGCACCTGGCAAGCCTACCCTCACTCGCAAGACATATGAATTACCATCAGAGGGTGCAGAAATCCTTGGAGAAGACGGACAACCGCTGTTCATGTCATATGATTATGTCTGCTCGGGAGTTGGTCCAGAGATTCTCCGTCCAGTAGAAGATTCGCCTGACATCTGGGCGGCGTTGGTGAATAGATCGGATCCGTGGGAATCTTTTTATGAGGTAACAGCACCTAACGTGCTTCGCTCACAACTCCCTGCGTGCGGGAGCCATGACGCACATTTTCGTTCCTGGTGTGATGGGACTTCTATGCTTTCTTAATTAACTGTACCACTAATTTCGTGTGGCATGTATATGAACTCGAGTCAATGACGTGGAGCTCCTCCCTATTAGTCACCATCTTAGTAATATGTTCACTTTCATAACGTGTTGGATGGTGGCTTGGACATGACAAACCAGTCCCCTCCCCGTCAAAATTACCTTGCTGCAAGCAAGGTCTCTTTGTCGACCATTTTTCTCTTTTGTGCCATAGTGACGCCATCACGCATCGTATGGCGGCGTAACTGTGATATCGGAACCGGTTTCATCCACTGGAGGATCCGGTGGACGAAACCGGTTGGTCATGCCAGTGTCTGTTGCTGTCGAAACCTCCGAGATTCGCATTTTCTCCGCCAACAAAGTTGGCGTTTCTAGTTGACTACCGTTTTTATTAGGGGAGGAGCAACCGGTACCAGCGGATAGTGTGTGAGAGTAACAGGCTGCCAGACCCACATAGTAGGACAGGGCGCCGACGCAGCCACAGAGGCCATATTCTGGCCGTCACCCTGGCTATCACCAGCACCACGCAGCAGCAGCAAATACAAACCGTAAAATCCTCACCACCAATGCACACCTCCCTAAGATGTGCATCGACCGCACCCATAGAGATCTATCTCCCCGTCTCGCCACCCTCTACCAAACCCTCGCTGACTTCCTAAATAGACCCTCACCCCCTCGCACCTCCATCAGTTGGGCCCCCATCGCCAAGGGCCTTCGCCCGATTCACCGGCTCAAGGCCATCTCGGCCGAGCGCGCCCGCCTGACTCGCAATCTCCTATCGCCCCCGCCAACCAAGGTGCACCTGCGCGCCACTATGCGCAAAGAAGCCATATCCTAATGGCAAAACAACTGGCGGGAGGCACCTAAACGCCAACCAACCTTCCTTGCGCTCACCTCTCCCCGTTTGGCGGCGAGTGCCTGAGCACGGTCCAACAAGACAGTTCTCCGCCGTCTTGACTCTCCTTATGCCTCCCAATGGTTTTGCATTCACACCTTTTAGTTCAGGGGTCCTACTCCGTTATTTCTTTATCAAGAATATCTTGTTTCCCAAACGGATTTCCGAACTGCCATTCCTCCCCCCCCACCGCGTCTGCTGCATTCCCAACACCCCTGACATCTCCATCACCTCCAGCTCCATTTAAATTTACCTCTCACGTCTGAGTCTGTCAGCTA
>QLOZ01000016.1:0-10475 GCA_003314065.1 Lactarius sp. MG50
ACAAGGAGTCAGTAGTGCTCACAAAGAGTCACTACTATCAGTCGCGTACAGTCGCGATGACTCAGAGGGAGTTGCCATGAATCGCTATACAGTATCAGTCGTGTCGCGTCGCGTCTCAGTCACGAGGAGTCATCGCATCACATGACATATGGTCATGTGACAACTGGTAGTCCGAGTCGCATCACATGATATCCCATCATGTGACAGTACAGGTCACGGGTCAGAGCCCGAATGGCGCGTTAAGTAAGGGAAAGGGAAAGAAACCGTAACAACGTGAGTTTTGCTCCGCACGTTGGGATTGAGAGGGGCAGGAGAGTGAGTTTATCAGCCACCTTGAGGCGGTGCATGTAAGACGGGGGATGCAGGCGCACCATACCTACATGTAGCCATCGCTGTGGCTCACAGGCCCGTCACATTCTAGTGGGCTCAAATTCGAATAGGCATGTGCTGCTTCCTAGAAAGAAGAATAGGGTCAATTTGTAGTTGCAGATTGACAGTTTCAGATGGAAGGGGATGCGCATACCTGGCCACGGAATGCTTCAAACGGATCCATCGCCTCCTAGGAGGGTGCGCAGTATTTGCTCAGTTCGCTCGTGCTTGGTGCGCTTGTAGACAACGCTGGTAGCGGGTCAAGTGTCGAGTGTGCATCCTTGTGATAGCTCTGCATGTAGTGAACTGTAGAGCTTCAGGTTGTCAGATTGCAAATTTTGGATCTCGGGACAATGACAACAAAAAATGCACAGGAACACACCTTCACCTGCATCCAAGGGCTGGTGATGAGTACGGTGCATAGTGGAGTGAGCAGAAGAGATGAAAATACGCACGCACTAACTTTCTCGATCTTGGCGAAAGTATCCGAGGAAAGGGTGAGAGATGCCATACCATGGGGACAGGTCGGGTAAGCCACAAGGCACAACTCTGTGAGATGGGGAGTGGTACGCACCGGTCCATGTCTTAGTCTTACCTGTGCGTTGCGTTGTATGTAAACACGTTTCGGAGAGTGTGAAGTGAATATGTTGCTTCTCCCCGTTGGCAATGGGAATGACGCAGTCATTACCCTGTGGTGTCGTTACCGAAACGTGTGATGTGAATCCCGGGAAGAATCCCGATTGGTACGAATGCTGTGGAAGTGGTTGGTGGCTGCACACGGGGGAGAAGCGAGACGTACATCAGCCATGCCCGCCACTGATGCCAAGTCCACGTGCGCAGTTCGTCCGTACGTGCTCCAGCATTGACCAACAATGACTTTGCAGAGAAGGAGTTGACCATCAATGTCCTGAGTTAATAAAAAAACCAAGATGAACAATGGACCACCCTCCTCCTGCATGAAGTGCAAGCGAGGGAGGAGGGTTCTCGTCGTCGGTCGTCGCCCCGTTGCCTTCATCGTCGGTTTTGTGGGCCCATCGTTGTCGGACCCGAGGTGGTGGTGATAGTGATTGGTTGGTTGTTGATTTTGACAGACACGACACCTGTAACAACAGCACGTGACAATAAACAAACTTGATGACTTAGTCACAAAATCGACTGAGGGATATTGTCCTCGTGCGAACTTGGGTGTGTCCAGGGACTTTGCTTCGATATCTCAATCTTGTATGTGGCTAGGTAATGCTATACTCCCCCTCCATTGCTATCTGGCAACTCTAAGCCCAGGACAGTGCAGCATTACGCACGACGAGCCGTACCTGCGCCTCCTTGAATGTTTACTCCCCATCATGCCTCACCCATCGCCCGACTCATTCTTTTTCACAAGTTCGGGTTCCGAGGCGGTTGAGACTGCGCTCAAGATGGCGCACAACGTCACGCACAAGCAGAACATCAATGGGCTCCAGCCGTGTGCCAGCCAAGGCCGTGCCCTCGCCAAGAGCTTCAAAGCAGCTCCCCCACCCCCAAATTTTGTAGACACAGGGTAGAAGCTTGGGCGGTAATGCCTCCCAAGTGACTGGTGTGTTTTCTTTCTTTTCTTTTTATTTTTTTCACTAACATTTTTTCTATTGAACACTGCAGTAACGCTATGCAGCGACTACTCCCCAGAGAGGGTGGCCGCCTCCTCGTGCCACCACGGCGACACGCGATGGACCTGCGAGCCACAGCGATGGCTACATGTAGATATGGTGCACCTGCATCCTCCGTCTTACATGCACCGCCTCATGGCGACTGACAAACACACACTCCTGCCCCTCTCAATCCTAACGTGCGGAGCAAACTCGCATGCAGCGGCATGTGCAGCAGCAGCAGAAGCAGGCGCTGCGCAACGAGCTGTGGTGGGAGCTGCAGAAACGGCGGCGGCAGCTGCGCACATGGCACACGCAAACTCGAGTGCGTGGTCTGGCTACAGCAGCAGCAGGCGCTATGCAACGAGTGGTGAGGCGAGAGCACACAGGGTGCCCGTGTGTAATCGCGGTGCGACAGCGACAGCAGCTGCGCACACCGCGCGCGCGCGATCTCGAATGCGTGGCCTGGCGGTAGCAGCAGGCACTGCGTGACGAGGAGCGGAGCCGCAGAGGCGAGAGCACACATGGTGGTGACGACGATGGCGGCGGCTGCAGCAACGGCGACAACGATGGCGACGCCTGCAGCAACGCCAACAGCGGCGGCGGCGGCTGCAGCAATGGCGACGATGACGACGACATCTGCAGCAACGCCAACGACGATGGAGGCGGTGGCAGCTGCTGCGCACACGGCGCATGCGTGCGATCCTGAGTGCATGGCCTGGCGGCGGTATGCACAGCAGCAGGTGCTGTGCGACGAGCGGTGCACACACGTGCTCTGATTTTATTTGTTATAATACTTGTATAGTACATGTAAGCGTAAGTCCTTTTAAAAAAAGGAAAAGCATGCAAATAAAGCTGAAGTTCTTGAAGTCCAAAGCAGAAGTCCGAAAAAGCTCAAAAAGTACCATAACAAAAGTCAAAGCCCAAAAACCCAAAGTCAAAGCACTTGGAGTTTTCCTGATGTTGGCCTACGCATCTTGGGAAGCAGCATAGAAAGCATCTGTATGTTTTCTCTTGCGCAAATTTCTCGAACCTTAGTTAGGAAGGAGTTGGAATATATACACTATGAGGCCATTTTTCCACCCATATTTGTTTGATGAGGCTACACGCAAGAGCATTTGCACCTCACAGTGAAGAGAGGGGTCGCATGCCCACATCACCAAATTCTGGAATGTCTTAGCTGGTCTTAATGTGTCTGAATCAGACCAATAAGACCAATAAGACCGATTCAGACACCTCAGACGCTCAGACATGTTTAGGCATGACAGACATGGTTCAGACAGTGCTCAGACACTGTTCAGACACTGTTCAGACGGTGCTCAGACGCACACAGACAGTTCTCAGATGCACACAGACAGTTTTCAGACGCACACAGACAGTTCTCAGACGCACACAGACAGTTTTCAGACACACACAGACAGTTCTCAGACACACACAGACAGTTCTCAGACGCACACAGACAGTTTTCAGACGCACACAGACAGTTCTCAGACACACACAGACAGTTTTCAGACGCACACAGACAGTTCTCAGATGCACACAGACAGTTCTCAGACAGTGCTCAGACGCACACAGACTGTGTTTAGATGGTGCTTAGACGCATGCAGACAGTTTTCAGAGAGGAATCAGATGCAATTCATATCAAATGAGCGGATAATAAATGAGTGGGTAATTTCAAATAAAATCGAGATGTATGGGTATATGGTTGATGGTGGCATCTTGGCCATCATCCTCTGCAATAAACATCATTTGGTGAACCAATAAAAGGATATTGTGACTTACCAGTCCTTATAGAAGGCTGTGGCGTTGTCATCTTCATCAGGCTCCTCCTTTGCCTCTATGTCGTCGTCCCACTGGCACTCCATCTCGGCCTCTATGTCGTTGTCCTGCTCCATCTCGGCCTCTATGTCGTCATCCCACTCCATCTCGGCCTTTACACCATACGGCGTTCCACAATCTGATTGGGGATCGCACTGGTGTCCAGGGCTTGGGTTAGTGTCGGGGGACCTACCATCTGCGCCTTCCTCTTCATCGTCGTCTTCTAAGTCAGAAACACTGATCCTCGCACGATAGTCAAGAACAGCATCTTCAATATACTCCTGGATGGCACCAGTAGCGATGTGACTGAGTTGGTTCAGGGTGGCATGCACATCATCCATAATATTTTCCCAGTGGTGATCTTGGAGGCGCATAATACTTTTTACATATTGACGCGTGAAATCCCCATAATTTCCCTCTGTGAACCGAGGGAGATCCATATCGGCCTTGATGTTGTTGTGAGGAGCGTCTCCATGCACAACGTAGTGTTTGAGAGTGCATTCAACCTGTAACATTCATGAATCACATGATCTATGGCACCTAATACCACTGCCACTTACCGCGACAGTGGCCAAGGCCAGTGCACCTTTCGGGACGCGGTTAGATAGGGTAATTGAGATCGCACCACACATTGGCCCAATGTGAGAGGTAGCTAGCGTTTCGATTATCATTCTATTTCGAAACGTCCCACGTCCGGTCTAGAAAAATGGTCATCAGTCTTTAATCAAGGTGAATATGTGTACGTACCACTTCACCAGATGGCAAGGTCTTCAAGTATTTGAAGAGATAAGCCCTCACTGGCTCATCAAGGAGATCGCGAACATAAGAATTCCTAAGCTCGGGTTTGACCCCAGTCAGGTGGCCTGTCAACACATCTATTGCAGTGCTGCCAAACCGAGCTCTCCACTCATAAACCTTCTGCTGGGCCTATGATGATGAAGGAAAGTTAGTGTAGTTTGGAACGCGGCACAGAACTGAGTCAACTGACTAGTTGATAGATAGGATGCTTGTTTGTAAGCGTGACCTTGTCCTTCAAGTTGACGAATATCACATCCCAACAGTCCTGCATGTGAGACACAATTATCTTGGTTTCACTTGTACCCCATGGGTTGTCCTGTGAGCCAAAGACGGCCCACCAAGTCGGGATGAAAGTAGAAAGCCACTGGTGATGGACACCAGGTGGCAACGCAGAGACCTTCGCTTTCTCACATCGTGCATAGTTGCGGGGTTGTGTTGCAGGCGGTGGCTCGCAGAACGACAACTCAAGTTTGACGAGCCCCTGCAACGCAGGTACAATTCCAACGACATCATGATGTGAAGAAGTTCGATTTGTTAATGCTCAACACGTGCGATTTGCTAGTGTGACAGTGACATGACATACCAGCTTTGTTGTGCGGTGTGACGTCTCCTCTTCTGAACCTGAGTCAGTAGCGCCACCGCCACCAAGCATCTCTGGGTCGTTGTCACCACCATCATGATCTGAGCTGATTTCTATGACATCAACTTTCTTCTTCCCTGCTGCTGGAGAATGTGTCATTGACCTTGCTGGCCTCAAAGTATGCTGGATGCGTGGTGGGTGGTGAGTCACTGCACTACCCATTTGCCGCCCTGAACCTGGCTCGTGTTGGGCATTCCAAGTTGGATTAGGGCCACTGGGGGTGTGTTCCCCAAGGCCTTCCTTCCTAGTCCTCTTGGTACGTGATCTCAATTGCTGTGAGTCAGATTACTTATATGCCATCAAGCAGGCGACACCTACCCTTCAAGTCCATCACTAGTTGCCGCAGCACGCTTCTTCAAGACCGTTCCTCCTTTAATGGTCTCAACATTGGGTTGTGAGGCTCTTGCCTTGCTCGTGGATGGCCCTGGAGCTGGAGTGGGAGCTCCAGTGGTTGACAGCGATGGCCCACCTTCAGCAGCTTGAAGGCGCTTCTCCATTGCAGCCAGCCTTTGGAGATGAACCTGCTGCTGCTTGGCCTGGGATTCTGCCACCTCGGCGTTTCGATGCCTTTGCTCTGCCACTTCAGCTGCTGAGCGGCGTCTTCGCTTCAGCATGAGAATTGCCCCTGGATGGGCATTCGCATTTGATGGTCAGGTTTTCATGGGCATTGGAGATGAAGAAAATGAAAACGAATGACTATGGGTACTAGGACTTATGGGTGACTCTTTCAGCTGGGAATAACGGATAAAGACGGCGACTATGTATGCCACGTAGGTTTTATACATCTCCCCCCCTTCCTTTCAAATTAGAATTTGTTCTTGTTTTGCTCTACACGCACTAAACATTTTCCCTATTCATTCTGAAAGAACAGACGCCAAAATTTGGCCCGCCTTGCTAACCTGTGCATGATGCCGCAACATGACCAACCCCGACTATTTTGTCCTGTCTGTAAGAGACCGTTCCACAGTCTGTCTGGGCTCACCCGGCACCGAAACACTACACACCTGGTCCCCCCACGCGTTGACTCTCCACCTGCCCAAAGGCCAGTCTCCCCGCCAACAGAACCACTTGTTGATAATGATATGCCCGAGAACTACGACCACCAACCTACCAGCGAGCAACAATCCCTCCCTTCCAATTGCGCCAGGAGAGTGTGCCACCCATTTATCAATGGTAAGCCTAACGTCTATCATTCAAGGAAAATGTGTCATGTAAAAATTTAGGCTGCCCATGTGACGCCCACGGCACTCCATTACCATCAGGCACCCCCCCCCCTCATGAACCTTCTACGAAGTTAAAAGATGACTGGTCGCCATTTCGTGACCACATTTCATTTGAGACAGCCGAGTTCCTCTTTGCACGGAACCAGATGTCCAATTCAGACACTGACACGTTGATGAATCTCTGGAGAGCGTCCTTGAGTGGGCAAAACCGTGATGGTGATCCACCATTCCAAAATCACAACAACATGCTTGCTACTATCGACGCCATTGCTATGGGAGGTGCTCCTTGGCAAACTCTCGTTGTCTCATATGCTGGTCCCCTGCCTATGGGCGTACCTGTCCCATCCTGGATGGCCAACAACGCTGACTGGATTGTTTACTTCCGCTCGCCACTAGACCTCTGCCATGCTATGCTTGGAAATCCTCAGCTAGTGGTCAGCTTGACTATTACGCATACCGTGACTTTGACGCTAATGGAAAGCGCATGTATAAAAACTTCATGAGTGGTGACTATGCATTTGAGCAGTCGGTAAGTCAAACAACACTCGCGTAGCACCACCAAGCTCATTTTTAGTCGCAATAGGATCGGATTGCCGAGAACCCTGGCAATCACGGTTGTACGTATGTTCCTTTGGTGCTAGGTAGCGACAAGACCACAGTGTCTGTTGCAACTGGTCACCAAGAATACCACCCGTTATACATGTTGCTTGGGAACCTCAGCAATGTGGCTCGGCATGCACATGGGGACGGGGTCGTTCTAGTTGGTTTTTTTGCGATACCCAAAGGTATTTATTTTGTTTTTGTGTACTTGCAACACCCTATGGATGATACACTTCCAGCTGGCAGACAAGACGACAAGAATGCGTCATTTCACAGGTTCCACCGCCAACTTATACACTCGTCATTATCAGCCATATTTCAGTGCATGAGGCCTGTGATGACAACACCTGAGGTCACTCTCTGTGCAGATGGCCACTATCGCCATATTATATATGGATTTGGGCCCTACATTGCAGACTATCCTGAGCAAACGCTGCTCGCCTGTGTCGTCCAGGGTTGGTGTGCCATGTATGTCATATTGTTTGAATCGTTGTCAATCGCACTAACAAGGACTTCTGGTACAGCTGCACCACACCATCTCAGGAACTGGATGGGCCCCTCAAGTTTCCACGTTCACGGGAGCACACTGAACAAGCACTTCAAGCGCTCCCACCAGCTACGCTTTGGAGGGATTATGGGATCATTCATGACGTAATTGTAAGTCTCTGTCATTTTCAAAGGCGCTCACTAATAACAGCTTGACAGCCTTTTACGAATGACTTCCCCCATGCTGACATTCACAAAATATTGTCGCCTGACATTCTCCATCAAATCATCAAGGGTTGCTGGAAAGATCATCTGGTGACATGGATCGGGGAATATCTTCTTCTTGAACATGGAGAGGTCTGTGCCAACAAGATCCTCGATGACATTGACTTGCGGCAAGTTCATCTTTTCTTACCTAATCACTGAGTACTAACACTGCGTTGCACAGAATCAATACGGCACCACAATTTCCAGGGCTGCGGCGCTTCCCTCAGGGCCGCCGCTTCACTCAATGGACGGGTGATGATTCAAAGGGACTAATGAAGGTAATGTGTCATACCTGTCAAATACCCCTGAGTCTTTTTAATACAGACCGGTGAGACCACAGGTTTATTTACCTGCCGTCGCTGGGTACCTGCCATGAAACATGACCAAGACATTGGCTGCATTTTTGGAGGCATCATATATCATCTGCCGCGAAGTCATTGATGACATTTCACTCAATGAGATTGCAATGGCCCTAGAGCGCTTCTGTCAGTTGCGCTCAATCTTCAAGGATGTTGGCATTCGTGACGATTTCTGTCTGCCACGACAGCATGTGCTGGACCATTATATCTCTTTCATCCGTTCTTTTGGAGCACCGAATGGCTTGTGTTCATCAATTACTGAATCAAAGCACATTGCCGCTGTCAAGAAGCCATGGCGTCAGTCAAATCGGTTTGAAGCTGTAAAGCAGGTATTGAAGACTAATCAGCGTCTCGGCAAACTTGCTGCTGCCTGTAGCGACTTTGTGAGCCGTGGTATGCTACCTGAGTCAGCTCACAATGCTAGCACCGCCCATCAAGGTGTTAGTGCAAATGCTGTTTCTATCCCACTGGCAGACTCGGATAGTAATACCCGTGGCGTCCACTGCACATCGGAATTAGACAGTGACGCTGCCGAGGATGGTGGAGAAGTACCAGGTCCTAAAGTAGAGAACTACGTTGTGATGGCCAAGGAACCAGGTAAGTGTGCGCTACCCCTATGATAGCTTGGCATGTGTAGTGACGTTCAGACATACAGTTCAAACATACCCACATACCCTTGATGCCATTGGGCAGAAAATTGGCTGCTTGAGGCTTTCTGAACTCTGCCAACGGTTTCTCTATGATACCCTGAATCCCCACTCACTGAATCAATTTGACATTCCCCTTCACACATTGCCTATAATCACTGATACAAGAGTCCGCGTATTTCATTCCACCACAGCCAATTTTTGGGCTCCAAGTGATCCGTCAGGTGTTGGAGGGATGCGCCATGAGGTGATTCGTGCTACACCATCTGACACGGTTACGAGGGACCGTGGCTCAAAGCGAGCTCGCGTTCTTGTCACGTGATCAAGTAGGCACTACGCGTGACCTAGGTCGTCTGGTATTGCACGTGATCCTGGGAAGGATGATCACGTGGTATCTTGTTGGAACGAAGTGAGGCCGAGGTGCCCGAGGCCGAGATGCCCGAGTACTTGGTTCCGGTAGGTCCTTTGCAAAGGAGCCTTTCTGTGATGTTACACATGTTATAGCACACGCGTCAAGCTTCGATGTGGCTGACTAAGCCGGAGCGGTGATAGAGATGAAAGGAAAAGGAAGTTGCTTAGTCACAAGTGATTGCAGGAGGGATTCAACTCGTATTAGAGACGAAGTTGAGACTGGGGATTCCAGCTCAACTTCCTACTGCTTTTATACTACCCTACCTAGTCACAACGAGTCGTAGGTAGGAGTCAACAAGGAGTCAGTAGTGCTCACCAAGAGTCACTACTATCAGTCGCGTACAGTCGCGACGACTCTTAGGGAGTCGCCATGAGTCGCTCGTACAAGTCGCGTCGCGTCGCAGTCACGAGGAGTCATCGCATCACATGACATATGGTCACATGACAACTGGTAAGTCCGAGTCGCGTCACATGATATCGCATCATGTGACAGTACAGGTCACGGGTCAGAGCCTGAATGGCACGTCAAGTAGAAAGAAACCGTAACAGTGGAAAGAAACCGTAACACCATCATGGCGAAGTGATGGCCCACGCTACGATTGTGTTTATCTCATGGTCGATCCCAAAGCCCTTGGATTCCGCGCACTCAGCGTTGTGAGGGTCCAGCTCCTATTCTCGTTCAGATGGTCAGGAAAGGCATACCCTTGTGCCCTTGTCAAGTGGTTCTCAGCAGTGGGAGATCAGCCTGATGAAGATACAGGCTTGTGGGTTGTTAAACCAGATATCGATGCAGATGGCAACCAGGATGCACAAGTTGTGCACCTCAAAACCATTGCGCGCCTGGCACACCTCCTCCCTGTTTTCGGCAATACCCCCTTGCCGGCTCAAGGAATCCACCGTTCTAAAATATTGGACGCTTTTGATGCATATTACGTTAATAAGTATGCAGACCACCACTCACATACACTCGCATTTTAATACAGTAGATTAACGTTAATAGACGTGGACTGTTCAAGTTGCGGCTCCATACAAATCTGTATTACTGGCGTCCGGCCCGGTCATGGTCCACTTATGGCAATGCCACGCTTTTGCTTGTTGGTCTTACTCTCTACTCTACCGTATATATCTAGGTTGACAATTACTAGCATGCAGACGACGCACTTGCTCACAGTTCGTATCCCAAGGACATGGCTTTCTGGTTACACCAGTCCAATGGTCCAATCCGACCAAAGCCA
>QLOZ01000024.1:0-42046 GCA_003314065.1 Lactarius sp. MG50
AAAAAAAAAAAAAACAATCGGTTTGGCGCGTTACTGATGGGCCCCACGCACTTCCGAAGCTGCCGACTTGTCGAAACCGGAGGTGACAGAAACGCGATCATCATGACGCCAGCGTTTGAGATGAGATGATCATGTGATGCGACGATTTGGCCGAGAGTCACCTTGGCGCACTTCTACGTACCATTATCCGCTGGCAAGCACACAATGCGAACCGGGCGAGTCCTCAAGGGATTTGGCACTTCTACGAGGCCATGTTCTCGGGAGGTGAGGATAATATTACCCCTCTGAGGGAGACTGGCAAGGGCTCTGAGGTATGCGGTACAGAAGTTGAGGGACAGCAAGGTAACTCAAGACCGACGGGCAAACTTTGTACACTGAGTATGAAAGGAGCTGGTTATATTTTGTAAATTAATGTAGATGTACGATCTGACACGTCTTCAGTCTTGCGAAACGACTCGGCTGTATCCACCGGTTTTGGCCCTCAAGGAGCCTCACAAAGCCTTCGTTCTACGACGAGCCCTTGCTCAGAGCGAGATCACAGGGCACACTCTGTGAGAAAGTTGCAGATGACGATGGGGTTTCCTGTGACTGCCACTTACCTACTTCGGGGAAGCCCGCGCTCCCAACTAGTCTAGTGCGTCACAGCCAGCCCCATGCGTCCCAGGAGTAATCCATATCACCTCCAGGGCTGGCGTACTTGCATATCGAACAGCGCTGCACCTAGAAGGAGACAGACCGAAGGTAACCAAAGCCCCCGACGACCTGTCGGGAATCCGAACGGGAAGCACAGCACCGTTGCATTTGGACCGCTCGCGAACTGGGTATGACAGAAGCGCGTGAAGGGATTGCGGGGTGGTGTGATTTGGGCTAGCCAGACCGCCAGCGACACTAGTAGGGGCAAAACCGACAAAAAGAGGCGTGCGCTCTACCACGGGCGAGTCGCCAGAGCATGCGTCTTCGTGTACACGGTCCCTCGTCAATTAGATTGACGTTAAGGATGCCGAGGAGCGAGTACATGTTGGGCTCAGTCTGCGAAGGTGGGGTACCTGGGGATGAGTTACCAACACGTACGGTTTGCAGTTTTGCGACCACGTGCGTGGAAAGGATGTCGGACTCGGAGGTGAGGAGGGTCGACATGGAAGTGTAAACTAAGAAGAGAGAGAGTATGGGTGAGTAGATGGGCACGATTTGGCGAGGAGGTAGACGCCAAGTGTTTTGAGATGAGCGATCGAGCTCCCAGTGCACGCGTGGCGGCTGTGGGCTCGGAGCCTCGTTATATTACTATGAAATTTTCTTCTCCTTATCTGAAAGTTGGACGGACTTAAATAGTATGTAGCTACGACTGGGCAACGCGTGCGTATGCCACAGAATCAAGACCCCTTGTAGTTTGCCCCGCGTGAACCTAACAGATCTTATCATATTACTACTGTTGGTCATTTGATCCTGTGTAAGGTGGCTACGCCCGCTGCGCCCGAAATGAGCACTGGCACTCCGCCGCGTCCACACGCCAATCCGACTCTGTATCACAACTCCCTGCATCGTCCCTCATTCATATTCGTCCACGCGCCCATCCCTCTCCCTCTCTATCCGTCCTTCCCCTCCGAGCGTCTTCCTCAGCCTTGCTTCCGTTCCTCGTTGCCCATCACCCGGTTTGCAACCATGAGGCTGCCTTCCTTCCTCGCCCTCGGGCTAGCCGTCCTCTCAGTCCTCGCTCAGTGAATCTTGTTTTCACCCTCGCCTACTACGCAATACCCGCTAGCTCATTTATAAACTTCGACCTGTTGCACTCGTGTTCTAGCTGCATCGTCTTTCACTCGAAATCGCCCGCGCCCCCACGTTTGCTCTTCTGAACTCGTCCAGCCTGGCCAGTGCTGGGAACCCTGCTTAGTAGTCCTGTTCGCATTTTGTCTATGTTAGCCTCTTGAACTACAACCCACCTTCTTCAATTTATCGCTCCCTTCCTTGCTGCGCTATATCTACAAACTTAACACTCTTTTGTTCTAGTTCGCCCCTACCCACTCGCGCCCAACCAAGTCACCGCTCACTAAACCCTTCATACAACTCCTTGTCATATGGACCTAGCACTAACTGTCACTCCTGACCTCGCTTTGCCCCTGCCAGCAGCATCTGGACTTCAGTAGCGTTTACCCTTTTTGTTCCTTCCCGAATTTGCTTACTCTCTCTCATTTACAGATACCTTATTTTACTTTGTAATCACACGCGCGCACGGTTATAAAAACCCCAGAGAAGCCTCCTCAGAGGCAAGCACACCTTCCTGCTTTTCTCTTTCCTTCTGTGTGAAGTCTCCTAAGCTCCCAATCGTTTCTCCCTCCTTCGTGTGATCCTCCGACGTCAAACCGAGCTGCCACGTCGTCACGCGTTCGAAGATCTTCGCGCTAGGAGTCTGTCTCGACTCTGTTTGGGAACTCGCTCGCTCTTCCCTCGTCTGCACTTCTCATATCTTGGGCTTGGCAACGGCTTCTTGACGCCCAGCCTGTTTCCTCTCATACCCCTTTCTTTCTCGAACTCATCGGCGCGCCGTCTCGTGCTCTACACCTGTGAAAGCAAAGTGTAAAGTGATTGTTTCCTGATGGCCAACTCCGCGGCGTGTGATACAAGAAATGTAAATATATAGTAGCAATCCCTTCATATCCATCACGGTATACCAACATAGTAATATCACGTTCCTCTCATCTACACTCACTGAGATGCCTTTCATTCATATCCCTTGTCGCGATCTTTGCCGGATGGGCCCGCAACGTTTGCTTCATCCCTGGAAATGAATTGTGAAGGTGAGCTTGGAAGGAAATGCCATCACGGGAAGCTCACAGATTCTCCTGGGGGTATCTCTCCTCCAGATGGAGGTTTGGGACGATCATGAGCCTATCCCTGCCGCATAAGTAGTCAACCAAACGTGGGCCTTGGCTCAGCTCTTCTTCCGTCTTGCATCTCTTCGTGAACGAGGCGTTAATCCTCGCGCGCTCTTCGGGTTCCAGCTTGTTCAATTCGTTCCTGCGTGGCTGCTTCCTCGCGTCCTCATGTATCGTCCTCAACACGTCTTGAACGGTAACGCCGATATATGGAGAGTAACTGGACGCTTGGACAACGATAGATCGTGGATACCCTTGACGGTTCTCGAGTATTATCGTGGGCATGGGTGGGTGCGTGGCGGGGGAATCTACTTCTTCTTGTGGAAGGTCGTAATCGTAGTCAGGATGATTGGTGATGTCGAGATTGAGAAGGTACTTCAACAGTACAGGGTGCAAGATGAGTGGTTTTGATTCTCCCTTGGGTTATGATCATTACTTGTGAATCTCCCTAGCTCCGAAGACGACATACCGCCGATTCTGCCTGGGCATAAAAGATAGCCTTAGCCTCATCAGGAACTGGGGGACCCTCATCGTCGCGTAGGATTGCACCTGTGGAACAAACATTCAGTTCCTCCGGCATGCCGTATGCTGATGCAGGGCATATACCGCCGTTCTCAACGAGCACGCCCATTCCCTTGCTACGCAAAAACTCCTCTACGGTATCCGCAGACAGGGTTTCCTAAGCGCGCGCGTTACATGGTGACTTTGGGCGTACAGTACAGTACATTGATTGGACATACCACTCCTTCAACGGCATGGAGATCATCGTGATGGGCTATGGCTATGGTGTTCTCGGGGCAATTCTTTTGATGACGCTGAGTAAGCTTGAAGGAAGCGGTCAAATTCAGGCAGACCAACCTGTGCGATGTAGTTCAAAACCCCGATGAGTGGGTCATGGGACTGGAGGCGAGATATCGTGCTTCTTTCCCAATCACTTCAGAGGAGCTACGTACACTCGAACCATCAGGAACTCGCGTCACCTGCACTTCATCCTCTCGACAGTTATCAGGGTCATCAGGACGGGGCTCTGCTGCACCCCGAAGTTTCATGTAGAATAATATGCGTTTTGCTCGGAAGCCCCTGATAAATACACATTGATTCTGAGGCAGATTCCCCGCCCGATAAGAGAAAGATCAACGTATGTCAGGTTAATGTGGCCAAGAAAACGTACTGTGCCTGTGAATCCGGAACTGTTGTGATGTGCTACGCCTGGATTCACCATATCAGAACCCCATCGAATGTCCACCCCACAGTTAGGAAGGCCAATGGATTCCAGGAAAATTCTTGCGTCCAAGGTGTCGTCGTAGAATGCAGCAGCGGCCCATGAGGAAACCAAAGTACACCCAGAGACGAGGATGATGTCCTCCATACGCTGTACGTCCAAGTTCTCCCTTTGTGCAAGGGCGAACCAGCTGTCGATATGGTCTCGGATATAGTTCTCGAATACCTTCGTACGGATAGCGTCTGTGCGCCGGCCACCACAGGGAAGGTTCACGAATGCTCCGAACTTTTTTTTGCATCTATACAAGACGCTCGTGTTACCTGCGACACTGCGAGTTGATAAGTCGGTGGTGGGTGTGGAGACGGTAATAACACTTACTTAGACTCGCGGGGCCGGACCTGTGTGGTCACATAACTCGAACAATAATTTGCTTTGCCGAACGTTGATGTACGAGTGTTAATAAATGGATCATCATCTACGAGCAAAGGGTCGTAACGCTCTAGGCTACGAAATTTGCCATTCAAAGGATCATCCCACGGAAGCAGCACGTTGAACATGCGGATGAAGTACCCATCATGAATGTAACCAACATCGCCAATCGATACGTGGTCGTAGAGCTGGCCAGGATCTGGCTCCCATAATGCACAACCATGGCATAAGGGAGCGAGTTGCTGACTGTAAACAGCGTACGGTGGCAATGGCATGATGGTGAGGTAGTTGAACCCGGAGATACTGCTAGTGGGAGAGAACCATTGGGCGTAAGATGATCGTAGCCTAGGGCTCGGATCGGATCCGTGGCTACGTGCGGATCTGCAGATATGCTTTATGTACTGCTTGTCCCGTGACGTCTTCATCATGTGACCTCTGTCCTCCTCCCCTCCTGCTCCTCCTTCTCTATTCCAGCGGGTCATTGAAATTTTTCAAGCACTCGATTATTCACCTCGTGAAATGAAACGTCACCAATGTCAAAGTAGGGCGAGCCGAACATCCGGATTTGAAACCTAACGAACTGAAATCAAAGCCATGTAAGAAGATGAATGCATGTCTTGGCCTGCCTCAACATCAGTTCCACAATGTCGGCAGAGCATCCGTCGACGTGAAGTAAGGGCGTACCCACATAGTCGGTCAGGTCTCGGAACATTGCTAACCAATGACAGAGGGTGATGCCGTGGAAAACTACATCGACGCGACTCACCAATACACTTATGAGGTGAGAAAAACAAGGGAACATATGCGAGATAATCCCTGACAAACACGAGCGAACTAGGAAATCAACGACATCATATCCCTGACCCCACCTGCCGATACTCTCCCTGTAACATAAACCACATGCGCAAGTCCGGCGCCCCCGCAACCTCAAATACACCAAGAAGGAAGAAGCGAGGAAGGTTCTAAAGTCACGGAAGGCAAGCCACCATCCCACACACATTACCCGAAGCAAAGCTCGCACCTCGCACCTGTCCCCCAACACCCCGCAGCACGAATAGCCCCACGCACGACACCACCCAACAGTTCGGGGCTGTACGAGTGAAGAAGGACATGGTAATGGAACGCCTAGCGGCTGCCGAGTTGGAGTGCGATCAGCTACGGGCTAAAGTGGACGAGATTCAGCTGCTGCGTGCAACAGACACTGATGTCAGTCGCACGTCACGGACCTGCCAGTGGAGAAGGTATTGTTGGTCCGTCTGAAGACATTTGATGTGATAATTGAGAGTCAGCAAGAGTGTCTCCTTAAGCCCGAGAAGCTGAATTGGGATTTGACTGCTGAGAAGGAGGCTCTTGTGTCCAAGGTGAGTTCCGTTTGCTTGGAGGTCCCTATGTAACCAGCTGACAACTGCCCCCACCTCCACCACACGTTATTCGAGGTCTCACACCCCAATGCTGAGGCGCACCGTCATTGAGAAACAGGCCTGGTCACCACGCATACCTTCGCCGACGCCCAGTGAAGTTTCTGTCACACTGACGTTCTATGATACACAATGGCCTTCACACAGCTATGGGAATACGGTAGTATGTCAGCAGGAGAGCTGAAGCCATTATGATGCAATTGCAAAAGGCGGACGTACAGGTACGGGCTCTGTTCATAATAGTAGTGATAAAAGATACCATAGTAAGATAACTCAGCGTTGTGCCGGTTGCATGACTGTTGACAATGTCGTCAACTGTCACTGACTGTGACTTTTTGCGACCGTACACGACCACGACTTTATGTGGTGCCAGGGTGTCCCAGTGGACCAGTGTACGATGTAAGTTCGAATGATGTAGAAGGATTTCGAAGTAAATAACTATACACAAATGAGATTCATTCGTGTTCAATAGGTTGTAGTAGATAAGAGATAAGATGCAGGACCCCAGGACGTAATAGAAAGTCGCCGCGGCGAACCATTGACGACTGTCGGTGACTTTCCCACGATTTACGGCCAATGACTCTGACCTCAAGGTCGCGACCGGCACAACACTGCCATTAGGCACGATATCCGCTGGCCAGCGATGCAAACCGGGCGAGTCCTCAAGTAATTTGGCACTTCTGGGAAGTGAGGATAATATTACCCCTCTGAGGGAGAGACCGGCAAGGGCTCCGAGTCTGAGGTACTACTGGCCCGTGCTAGTATGCGGTACAGAAGTTGAGGGACAACAGGACCGACGGGCGAACTTTGTTCACTGCGGCGTATGAAAGGAGCTGGTTTACCTTTTTTGTTACTTCCCAAATCTGCTTACTCTCTCTCATCTAGTACAGATACCTTATTCTACTTTGTAATTACACGCGCGCGCAAGCACTTTTTCCTGCTTTTCCTCCTCTCTTTCCCTCTGCGTGAAGTCCCCTAAGCTTCCTATCGTTTCTCCCGCCTTCGTGCGATTCTCCGACGTCAAACCGAGCCGCCGCGCCGTCACTGGCACACGTTGGAAGATCTTCGCGCTAGGTGTCTGTCTCGGCTCTGTCTGGGAACTCGCTCGCTCTGCCCTACTGATATCCTGGGCCTGGAAACTGCTTCTCGACACCCAGCCCGTTCCCTCTCATACCTCTTTATTTCTCGAACTTACCGGCGCGCCGTCTTGCGTGCTACACCTGTGAAAGCAAACTGTAAAGTGATTGTTTCCTGATAGCCAACTCCGCGGCGTGTGATACAAGAAATGTAAATATATAGTAGCAATCCCTTCATATCCAATACGGTATGCCAACATAATAATATTACAGTAGTAGCCTATTCATGTCCCTCTCATCTACACTCACTGAGATGCATATACCCTGTCGCGATCTTTGTCGGATGGGCCTGCAACGTTTGCTTCATCCCTGGAAATGAATTGTGAAGGTGAGCTTGGAAGGAAATGCCATCACGGGAAGCTCACAGATCCTCCTGGGGGTATCTCTCCTTCAGATGGTTTGGGACGATCACGAGCCTATCCCTGCCGCATAAGTAGTCAACCAAACGTGGGCCTTGGCTCAGCTCTTCTTCCGTCTTGCATCTCTTCATGAACGAGGCGTTAATCCCCGCCCGCTTTTCGGTTTCCAACCTGTTCAATTCGTTCCTGCGCGGCCGCTTCCTCGCGTCCTCATGTATCGTCCTCAACACGTCTTGAACGGTAACGCCGATATCTGGAGAGTAACTGGATGCCTGGACAACGATAGATTGTGGATATCCTTGACGGTTCTCCAGTATAACCGTGGACATGGGTGGGTGGGTGGCGGGGGAATCTATTTCTTCTTTTGGAAGATCGTAATCGTAGTCAGGGTGATTGGTGATGTCGAGCTTGAGAAGGTACTTCGACAGCACAGGGTGCAAGATGAGCAATTTTGGTTCTCCCTTGGGTTATGATCATTACTTGTGAATCTCCCTAGCTCCGAAGACGACATACCGCCGATTCTGCCTGGGCATAAAAGATAGCCTTAGCCTCATCGGGAACCGGTGGACCCTCATCGTCGCGTAGGATTGCACCTGTAGAGCAAGCATTCAGTTCCTCCGGCGTGCCATATGCTGATGCAGGGCATATACCGCCGTTCTCAACGAGCACGTCCATTTCCTTGCTGCGCAAAAACTCCTCTACGGTATCCGCAGACAGGGTTTCCTAAGCGCGCGCATTACAGGGTGACTTTGGGGTACTGTACATTGAACATTGATCGGACATACCACTCCTTCAACGGCATGGAGATCATCGTGATGGGCTATGGCTATGGTGTTCTCGGGGCAATTCTTTTGAGGGTGCTGAGTAAGCTTGAGGGAAGCGGTCAAATCCAGGCAGACCAACCTGCGCGATGTAGTTCAAAACCCCGATGAGTGGGTCATGGGACTGGAAGCGAGATATCATGCTTCTTTCTCAATCACTTCAGAGGAGCTACGTACACCCGAATCATCAGGAACTCGCATCACCTGTACTTCATCCTCTCGACGGTTATCAGGGTCATCGGGACGGGGCTCTGCTGCACCCCGAAGTTTCATGTAGAATATTTTGCGTTTTGCTCGGAAGCCCCTGATGAATACACATTGATTCTGAGGCAGACCCCCCTTCCGATAAGAGAAAGATCAACGTATGTTAGGCTAATGTGGCCAAGAAAACGTACTGTGCCTGGGGATCCGGAACTGTTATGATGTGCTACGCCTGGATTCACCATATCAGAACCCCATCGAAAGTCCGCCCCACCGTTAGGGAGGGCAATGGATTCCAGGGAAATTCTCGCGTCCAGGGTGTCGTCGTAGAATGCAGCAGCGGCCCATGAAGAAACCAAAGTACACCCAGAGACGAGGATGATGTCCTCCATGCGCTGTACGTCCAAGTTCTCCCTTTGTGCAAGGGCGAACCAGCTGTCGATATGGTCTCGGATATAGTTCTCGAATACCTTCGTACGGATAGCGTCTTGGCGCTGGCCACCACAGGGAAGGTTCAATAATGCTCCGAACTTCTTTTTGCATCTATACGAGACGCTCGTATTGGCTGCGAGACTGCGAATTGATAAGTCGGCAGTGGGTGTGGAGGTGGCAGTAACACCTACTCAGACCCGCGGGGCCGTCCCTGTGTGGTCACATAACGCGAACAATAATTTGCTTTGCCAAACGTTGATGTACGAGTGTTAATAAATGGATCATCGTCTACAAGCATAGGGTCGTAAGGCTCTAGGTTACGAAGTCTGCCATTCAAAGGATGGTTCCACGGAAGCAGCACGTTGAACATGCGGATGAAGTACCCATCATGAATGTAACCAACGTCGCCAATCGATACGTGGTCGTAGAGCTGGCCAGGATCTGGCTCCCATAATGCACAACCATGGCATAAGGGAGCGAGTTGCTGACTGTAAACGGCGTACGGTGGCAATGGCATGTTGAACTCGAAGATACTGGCAGCGGGAGAGAACTATTGGGCGTAAGATGGTCGTCAGTCGAATATTGATCCTGTTGGGCCGAACTAGCACCTCCTGTAAGGACTAGTATCACTGTACTAGTACTTGTACCTAGCCCACGGCCACGTGGCGTGGAGTCTCCGTCACCCCAAGTGGACCCATAAATCGCCCACGAGAGCTATACAATCAAGTAAGGTTCGGTTGAGGCTCGGTACCAGAGCTACCGTTTAGTGGAGCCTCCAGCTACGCGTTCAATATACTGCCGCAGACTCGGAGCCTTGCAGTGGCGGGTCACGGCCGATTGACCGATTCGTCTTTCTCACCTTTCCCTCACTCGGGCTGCACTAATGTTCCTTTCCCCGTTTCTGTAGCCCCCCCGCTTAGTTCGTACACGCCCACGACCTATACAGCCCGCCAAACCCCTCTACCTACACCTCAAATAAACCAAATGACCCACCCGCAGGCAATCGCAGCGTGCTTTAGGAGCCTACTAGCATACCTTCTACATTTCGTTGGCCCAGCCAGCGCGTCTCCACCGGGTACGAGAGAGACGAAGGTGATGAGAGTGTTGGGTCTCCTGCAATCAGACTCGTGCTTGGAATGTAACACGGGAGGCTGTAATTGATGGCCTTCAGCAGTACTGGCACCACCTCGCCTTTTTTCGCGTGCCGCGGCTTGCTCGACCGAAGGACACCCTTTGACACAGCATTTGAACTGGATGGCCGTGATTGACTCACTTTCAAGTTGCTCGACATCGTGCGCACTCAAGTCCTTACTACTGTACTGAACTTGCATCTTTTCAGCTGGCTGTGCCGCGGAAGTTGCAGACGGTGCAGATTTTGTCAAAGGGTTGAGCCTCACTACGGCAATGCAAGACCGGACCCAGGAATATGCTTGCGATGTAGGACACAGGAGGTTTCGATGGAGACGATTTCTTTTAGAAGTTCTATAGGCTGTGCTCTCGGGAGGTGTAGAGGATAACCAATAACCCCCCTAGAGACCGGCTAGGGTACTGAGGTGCACGACACCGAAATGGAGGGAGTATAAGTCTAGTACAAATATGCGGAAAAACGAACAGATATGTACGAAAAAGAGATGGGGACAAATGATGTCAGAGGTCGATGAAACAAAATATGCTGGAATGCCTTGATAAGTACCCAACTGAGGTGATCCGTCATTTCTTCTATCGTTCTGCACAGAATCCTGCTGCTTCATGAGCACTTGGTGGAAAGGCGGCCGAGTGGGCTGTGAGTATAGGACAGGTGATCGGACTGAGGGGACGATGATACTTACAAGCCAGATCAAGTATTCCCCATCTGGAAACGCCGTGCATGGCGGGTCTTCCGCTTAGGTAAATTTGCTGCGCTATGATGGCGCCATTGACTTCTGGCAGGTCTACGTACGTAGAAAATCCTCGGTTTGTCATCCTAGGCACCAAATTCAATCTCCACGACGTGGGAAAACCTATGACAACGTGCCTGCAGGCTGTGACTGGACATACAGTCGAACCTCTCTTAACCCATACCCCTCGGTGGACAGCGCAGGCTATGGGTTATGGGAGGTTATGTGGTACTGAACATGTGCTAAAAATAGACACGAAAAACCCAAAAAAACTTTTGACAATATGATGGTATCGTGTGGTTCAAAACTGTGTTTTTCATTGATCTGGCCCCATCTCTATGAACTAGCCTGATCAATGAACCTAACACAGCCTCAATCTTGTGTGCAAGAGGGTCAGAGATATATTGTACGATGGTTGACACTGCCCTGAGAACATCACAATGACTAGGATGAGGGTCAACAGGCCCATCATTATCATCATCGTCCTCCGTTTTCGTCAATTGTGTCACGTGCTTTGTCAGTAGCCGCCTCATGCACGCCAACTCTTAGACCCTTGCTGCATGTTCCTGGTCTAAATGTATTACTAAGCCTATGGGTTTTGCCTCAAGAAAGGCTTAGAAAACTATGGGTTATGGGGTATCACGTATTTATGGGTTATGGGTCCAAAATCCCCGCCCACCAAGTTGGTGGACCGAAAAAGCCATGGGGTATAAGAGGTTATGGGTTATACCCCCTATGGGTTAAGAGAGGTTCGACTGTAACCAACTCGATTATCATCCTCTATACAGATCTGGATGACTTCTTGATTCTGGCTATTGTCAAGCTAAGGTGTTCGTCTCTATCTCTGACTTGACTTATCGGCCTTGTAGAATGTAGAGTGGGTGACTTTTCTGTAGGATCTGGCGGATCTAGATAATTAATTACCCGGCGATGCCCGGGGCTTCGTCAGCAGAATATCCACCCAGCTTCAGGAATTTCATTTTTCAAAGAATAGCGGTGCAACAAGGCACCGAGTCACGGCTACGCGAGGTTGAGTTGCGCGCAAGTCACGTCTCTTACCACAACATGGTATTAGGATGGGCCATAGTACTGAGGGTAGGTATGAGCGTATGAGGAAGGTTGTAGTTTGGCATAATATGCGGGCCCATCGGACACTGGAACACAGGTCTTCCTGTTCCTGAGAACAGCTTATTCCATTCGAAATTAATTTGTGAAGATATCTTGACCCAACTTGGCTTCTTGGCTTCTCTTCTGCTCTTTTAGAGCCCCTAATGCGCCTTCGCAGCGCCTAATAGATTGACACACACTGCTCACATTGGGCTCAGTGTAGCATACCTCCCAGAGCTTGGTCACCTTTCTACTAGAACCTGCATCTCAGCACCTTGCATCTGGAGGCTCAATAAATGTATGTAGGAGGGTGGCCAGTCCTACAGATTAATTATCTAGAGGGTATAGTCACAGCTCCAGAATTATTATGTGAGCATCGGCATCTCGGCGATCAGGACAAAACATAAGCTCGCCTATTCACACCGCCTAAGGCCCTAAGGCCGCCTTCTATCCCGAGTATCCCCAAGTGTGAAAGGTAGCAGAATGAAGGGAAACAACAAGTACTCCTCTGTTCATGCTCAAACAACTTTCATTAAGCTTATTTCATGCGCTGAGTCATATTTTAAACACTATATAGTAGCAAGATGACGAGCAAGAAGCGTTAGGAGATGTTATTGCAGTGGTGGTGGCTTAGTAAGCTGAAAAAGTGCTTGTGGGTGATTGTATGCAGTGTGCGCCATTCAATCGTCCACCTGGCTATGCAGAGCATGGACAGATTAAGGCATCAGACTGGTACTTGAACGTGTAATATAAACACAACTGCTGCGGCTCTTGAATCAGTCCCAACTATAACTCCCACCAGTACGTCTATGTCTCTCACTAGTAGTTGGGCCAACAAAATACTTATAGATCCATCCAGAAATAGGTATTCTGGAGAGATCTCTACCTCTCCATTTGTCTCAGTTCCCATCAGAATGATCCATGAGACAATCCGGCCTCCATCAGATGGGAAATCCAAGTCCAAAGCAGAGAAGACCGAATGCACCGCGGCCCTCACTCATGAAATATCAAATGAACGACAACAGAAAGGTATGCCCGACGCGCAGTGTGTGGAATGTTGATTGACTGACAGATAACAGGGAATATTTCTCAGCATGCAGCAATTGAAAGGCTCTCAGATGATGTTCTTATGAACATATTCAGCTCTGATCAACTTGTCTCCATGGCCCTTTTACAAGGCCGCCCGTGGGAATGGCATCGCCTTGTCCACGTGTGCCGAAGATGGCGATATATTATTTTCGATTCACCCCGCTCTCTCGATCTGCAGCTTTTCTGCACCTATGGGACACCTGTCAAACGTAATTTGGGCTGTTGGCCAGAATTACCTATCGTCATGCGATACCTCGCGTCCTCAAATCCCAGTCCTCTGCTGGTGTCTGCCGGAGATGAAGACAACATAATTGCCGCGCTCCAACATCCGGATCGCATACGCACAATCCAGCTAAATGTGACAACACCACTGTTGGAAAGACTGGCCACACTAGGATGGCAGCCGTTCCCCGCGCTGGAACACCTGGAGCTGGAGACACAAACTGAGACCGGACTTATCCTTCTCAGTGAATCTCTTGGCGGACCTTTCCCGCGCTTACGTGTCCTCCACCTGACCAGGATTGCATTTCCAGACCTCAAACACATTCTATCGTCGGCTGAGAATCTCGTTTCTCTTCAGCTTGAAGCCCTGCCGAGTAATGTGTATATATCGCCGGAGGCTCTCGTCGTTTACTTGGCCGTGATGACCCGCCTCGAAACGCTCCACCTCCATTTCCTTTCCCCAATTTCTCGCACCAACTCAGGAAGAAACCGTCCGAAAAAACGCGCCATCCTCTCCGCTTTGGAGTCTTTTGCGTTCCACGGCTTTAGCGAGTACTTGGAGCGCCTTTTATTTGGGATCAACGCTCCTGTTCTCAAGAACATCGACATAACATTCTTCAATCAGGCCACCATCTTCCATACCCCCAAACTCCTCCAGTTCGTTTGTCGTCCAGAAGCGCGAATGTCCTATGATGAAGCAAAGATGCATTGCTCAGGGACCGGTATTTCCATCACCCTTACTCGACGGGAAATGCTGCATCATATGGGGTTGCGGGTGCAATGTATGCCGTTAGATTGGCAGCTGTCGTGTATGGCTGAGATCTGCGACAATCTTGCCCTTATCATCTCTGATGTGCGAGACCTTCACATCGATGCATCCTCTGCGTTACCAGGCGGGCAAGATGATATGGACCTCTTACCATTGCGTGACCTTTTCCACCAATTTCGGAGTGCGAAGAGGCTTTTTTTGACCAAGAAAGTTGCACCGTACGTCAAGTATGCCTTGGAACAGGCAATGGCTACGGGAGTTTTACCAAATGCAAAAGTAATCGAGGTGAAAGAGCATGATTCATCTCCGCCGCATCCTCCCTCCCGGCGTGCACCTTTATCCTCCCCTGCTGTTCACCTCCAACCCCCCCTAACCGTGCCCCTCCACCCCAATCGCTCCCTTCCCCTCAAGACCCCCCGCACCGTGCCCCTCCATCCTTATTCCGCTCTGCCCCTCCATCCCTATTCCGCTCTGCCCCTCCATCCCCCTTCCAGTGCGCCCCACAATCCCCCCTCCAATGCACCCCACCATCCCCCCTCCAGTGCCCCCCTCAATCCCCCCTCCAGCGTTCCCCTCCATCCCTGGCTTGTTGCGCCATACCTGCAGTATGACATACGTTACCATCACTCCCAGACCAACTTACAACTGCCGCCGACCGTTCTCACAGAACCCGCCTCGCAACCGCCGCTGCCTTGCCTGACACTTCGCGTTGGTGGTCTTTCCTGGCTTGTCGTTGTTCGTCCAGACACTCGCCTCTCCCATGGCAGTGTCATTGTCACTGTCCAGGACGTCCTCACCGCTATCTACGTCAGCCTCCGCAGGCATGTCAAGGCTGAAGAGTACAACGCCATGAGCAACTCCGCAAAGCGGGCGATTTCCCATGCATTCTGGCGCCGCGTTGACGCCGATCCCGATCAGCGGGCGAAGGGCATCCGGCGTATCGACTTCCTATGCGGAAGCTTCCGTGCTCAGGGCCTCGTCCCTGCTCAGTCGGAGGACAACGTATGGGAAATCGTGATTCGCTAAGTGCCAACGCCCAATCTCAGTTAGTATTTTGGAGCCACGTACTATAGATACAGGTGCTGTGCGTATGTAGTATTGCCGACCGTGCTTGGTTCGGCAGATGCTGAGCCAAGATCATCTTGCGCTCCAGTTTTCTTATTGGATGATTATCGGAGGAACCCGGTTACGACTACTCCCTAGATCATGTCGTTGCATCTGGCCGGAACTACTAGTCTTATCCTTATCTGCATGTGTAGCGCGCAAGACGGCGCGCCGGTGAGTCCGAGAAATGAAAACAGAGGAGAAGGCAAGAGGAAAGATCAGGAGTGACCGCCGAGCCGGAGCGGGCAGGCCGGGTCGACGAGCAAGGTGCAAGACACCTTGTAAGAGAGTTCCAGGAGCAGAGACGAGACAGACTCGACGCGAAGATTTCAAGATGCACGGCGGCACGGTGGCACGGTTTGGCATCGAGAGACTAGACAAAGAGAGATCAAAGTAAAGACGGCTTAGAAGGGTTCACGCGAAAAGATGGAAGAGAGAGAATTGCTCCAGAAGAGGGCTGGCCTTCGAGTGGGTCTTTTCGAGGGTTTATATACCTGTGCGTACGTCTAGGATCTACCAAGATTCCGCTAACACATAATCTATCTGTCAGCGCAGAGTAGTAAGCATCTTTTTAGAGTGAAGTGAAATAAGGAAGACCGAAGACGTCCGAACGCGACTAAAGGAGCGGTGCAGCCGAGAAACTGAATGATTGTTAGATGACTACATTTCAAGGAGAGAGATGCGGGGGCTAACGGGCGGTGTCTGTCATGCATTGAGGAGTTAGAACAAATCAGGACAAAGGGAATGTAGGAAAGACGTAGTAGTGACGAGGCGTAGAGGCCGTGTAAAGTATACAAGGCCTTAAATTTAGCAATTAAAACGTAAAACTGACGTTGATGGTCATGGCAACAGTGTGATGTGGGAGGCCCTTGTCCAACCTCAGGCTCGCAGTGAACGTTCAGAAGATGCACAAGGACATTGAACACTCGACTATGAGCAACTAATGATCAATCGAGTTCCTTGAGAATCAGACCTTCGTAACCACATCATGGCACGGGACTGAGATCCTGCCCAGCCAGGACTCGTGTCACCGACTAATGAGAAGCTGGCTGCCAGTGTGTGAATCACCACACGCAGTAGGCTAGGCCGATAACTGAAGTCAAGTAAGAGGTAGAGACGACGTCGCGACTTTCAAGACAGTCAGAGTCATCTAGATTCGTGTTTGGTCAAGCACGTGCATCCGGCCACGCTGACATCAACAAATCCGAGTCGTCACGGTCGAAATTCTGAACCGATCATCGATCTGGCCTCGTCCAAGTCTGAGGCTGAGACGGCACTTCAAGTTGAATCAGAATCGGTGTCTCACCCAACAATGAGCTCTCTCGAGTACGTTCATCACTCTCACTTAAGAAGTAAATGGCCCGGGAACGTTTATGAATCTTCAAATAGAGACACTGCAGAGGTCGACCCCCTTTCGTTCGTCCCAATTATCATTATCGGCATAATCTATGCGGCTATGCTTTTTCTCACCACTGCGTGGCTGATGTTGGTAGACAAACCTCTCGAATCCGAACAGAAGGCGAGACACAATGCTGACCTCCCTCATGAACTATCACCTGAACAGCCTCAGAACGGTACTGTGCACCTCTCGCATAAACGCATGCAGCAAATGACCTGTATGTAGCAGTAACAACGTCCCAGCATGTGACGATCAGAATGCTCCCTGAGGATGTCCTTCTCGAGATATTCGGGTTTTATCGTGTGGGCGCCATGACCGTTTCACGAAGATGCCCGTGGGAATGGCATAGGCTTGTTCACGTGTGCCGAAGATGGCGATCCATCATATTCGCATCATCCCGCTTTCTGGACCTGAAACTTTACTGCACTCACGGAACGCCTGTCAAGGATACTTTGCACTGTTGGCCAGTCTTGCCTATCGTCATGCGGTACGGGGGCATCCCAGGACCCAATCCTCTGGCCCATGGGGACGAAGAAGAAATTGCTGCCGCGCTCCGGCAGCCGGGTCGCATTTCCGTCATCCAGCTGATTGTGACAATCCCGCTCTTGGAAAGATTGACTGCACTAACGCAGGATCCATTTCCAATGCTAGAGCACCTGGAGCTCACAACACAAGTAGAGATCGGACTCATTCTTCCCGGCGAATCTTTTGGCGGAGCTGCCCCCCACTTACGTATCCTCCGCACGGCCAAGATTGCCTTCCCAGCGTTACCACTGCTTCTGTTGTCGGCTGCAAATCTCGTCTCTCTTCAGCTTGAAGAAATACCGTATACTGGATATATATCACCGGAGGTTCTTGTCATTTGCTTGCCCGAAATGACCCGTCTCAAAATGCTCCACATCCATTTCCTTTCTCCGACTTCTCGCCCCGTCTCAAGGGGAACACCTCAGTCTCCGCCAATACGTGCGACACTTCCAGCTCTCAATTATTTTGACTTCCATGGTTGTAGTGAATATTTGGAGTGCCTTTTATCTGGCATCGATACACCTCTCCTCAAGTACATCTATATAACGTTCTTCAATCAGCTCATCTTCGATACGCCCCAACTCTTCCAGTTCATACACCGCACGCATCCGCAAAAGTCGCATGATGAAGCAATGGTGTATTGTTCTGGGGCCGATATTTCGATTACCTTTACCCAACTAGGAACACCAAATTGCATGAGGTTGCAGATCTCATGTAGGCCGTTGGATTGGCAGATGTCCGCCCTGGCTGAGATTTGCGCCCATTTTTCCCCTATCCTCTCTGGTGTGCAAAGGCTCAACATCGGTGCATCCTCTCCGTTGCCTGATGGACAAGATGATATGGATCCCTTACCATTGCTGGAACTATTCCAGCCATTCAGTAACGTGGAAAGGCTTCATATATCCAAGGAAATTGTGTCGCACGTCGCGCATTCTTTGGCGCGGGAGGAAATGGTCACGGGAGTGCTTCCCGTTGTGCAGGAGCTCTACATAGAGGAGCATGGAGAGTTCGCATCTGCGCGGGAAGCCCTTGCGCCATTTGCCGCAACACGTCAGCGAGCTGGTCGCCCCGTAATCGTGTACCGTTCGAACTCGGGTAATACCCCTTGGCCCCCTAGCCGTGTCCGCACAGAACAGACGGGCGCTTTCGTGCCATTCATAGGTACGAGTGACCTAACATCGGAATTAGCGGAGGAGGTCCGGGGGATTAGTGAACAGTTTGGTAGAAGTTCCCACCCTCTCGCAATCCAGTTGCTTTTCCAACGGGCACAGCACTTCCTGCTATCCTTCATGCAGAGCCACACAGTAGAGGAGCTTGAGAATTCGATTGAAATATCGCGGGACCTTCTCGAGATGCACCCTAGGCAAATTCCTGATGTAGGGTTACGTCGAATGCTTGCTTTCTCCTTTGCTCTCAAAAGCCACTGGCCAGGTCATGTGACCAGATCCATATCAATGTTCGAAGACGCTTTCCAAGATGAGTTTGCCACGGTATCTGAGAAACTCAGCATCGCATGGTGGTGGGCAACTTTGGCAAGACGGTGGGCCCATTCCTCTACAACGCTAGCGTATCGGAGTGCCCTATCGACTATGCAGAGCTCTTTGACTTGTGGGCCCGCTATCCGAATGCAAACTGTTTCCATCGGGCGTCTGGGTTTCAAAGTCCAGATACCGTTGGAATACGCGTCTTATCAGATCGAGAGGGGCCAGCTGGAGTCGGCGATTGAGACGATCGAACACAGCAAAACATTAATATGGTCTGAAATATATGGCCTCCGCACGTCCACAGGACGGCTTCGCAGAGTGAACCCCGGTCTGGCTGACAGACTCGCCACCGTCAGTTGGGCTCTCCAAGCCGTGCGCAGCTCCGAATCGGCGCATGAGCTTGCAGAGTCTCCTTCCTCTGCGGTGGACGATTATGAAGACATAGACGTGTTCAGTGACGTATCCAAGGAGCGGCGGCGGCTTCTGAAACAACGTCAGGAAGTTATTCAGAAGATTCAAGCTCTGGCAGGCTTCGAGGACTTCATGAAGGCATTACCGTTTCGCACCCTTCGAAATGCTGCCTGCCACGGTCCCATTATCATCATCAACCATTGCCATTGGCGTTGTGATATCCTCATCGTTCTTCACGACTCTCCACCCTCCATCATTCCTACAGCCAAAGATTTCTATGAGTGTGCAAATTCTTTGGAGGCCAGGATTAAGGACACACGCAGAAGATGTATAATGGAATCGATACAATACCAACGGGCGCTACGCCATTTTCTCAAAGAGCTACACGAACTTGTCGGACAACCGGTGATCGACAGACTTCGAGAATTGAACATCCCAGAACAGTCGCGAGTTTGGTGGTATCCGACGTCGGTGTTCTGCTCATTCCCTCTACACACTATGGGGCCAATTCGATCAACTGATGGCCGTCAGCAATATTTCTCGGATATATACGTCTGCTCGTACACACCAACGCTCAGCGCGTTAATAGAGGCTCGCTCACCTGTTTCTCCGATACCCGATCTTAACCCCTCTCTGCTCTTTGTGGGCCAACCCAGTGACTCTCTTCCAGGGGTCACAAACGAGATGGAGGCGGTCAGGAACATTGGGGTTCCTGTAACCATGCTCGTGCGTGGAGCTGCGACATGGCAGACCTTGATCGATGGCCTTGAGAACCACTCCCTCACCCATTTCGCGTGCCGTGGCCTCCTTGAGGAAGGGAAACCATTTGACACAGCGCTCGAGCTGGACGGTGGTGATCGACTCATGCTTCTCGACATCGTACGCTCTCGGCTTCCTACCACCGAAGTAGCCTTCCTTTCAGCCTGCCATACTGCGGAGTTCGCGGACGACACTCATACCGGCGAAGGGTTTCACTTTACTGCAGCAATGCAGTACTATGGATTCGGAAGCGTTATTGGGACGATGTGGGACATGAACGATGTTGACGGGGAGGACCTTTCACGGAACTTCTACAAGGATATGTTCCTGGATGGTGTAGATGATAGCATTCCGCTGAGGGAGAGATCGGCCCGGGCATTAAGGTATGCGGTACAGAAGCTAAGGGAGAAGGGAGTAAGTCTAGAGCGATGGGCAAATTTTGTTCACTATGGCGCATAAAAGGAGCTGTTTCAAATTCTGTGGATGTTGTAGATGTAAGATGTGGTAGTGTAAGTGTGCCACTTTTCAGTCCTGCGAAAAGGACTCTAGCTGTTTCAAGTTCCATCGATTGAGAGTTTCAGTCTCGGTGACCCGTTATGGGGCAGGGATGCAGTACATACAATACTACGGGTACTGTACTAGCACATGTGCGGCGTGTACCGGCAGTACTTGAAGTTGCTGCAGTTCAGTGCTATGTCATGTACTACTGTCTACTGTGACTATCGATCGACCTGTTCTGCCAGTGAGGAACATGCTTGTTGGATTTCTTAGCACACTTCACCCTCACAAGCACGCTATTGCATCTGCGTGAGACCACTATTCTAATTATCATGCTTCTCACAAAAGGTCCTTGGCACTCGCAGATATTTCGGTTGGAACGTTCAAGTTGGAATAGAATAACTTAGTGGCGAGTGGCGACGGGAGGTCAGAGGTCACATGATGAGGAAGTCACGGGACACGTAGCGCACGGATCCTAGAGTAACTTAAGCGTAACCCCACAGGATGTCAAGTCGTTCGGAGACGGGTGTTCGGGAGAGTAAATGCTCGATCCCATCTACGACAGCATATCATTAAGTGGATGTCTATCGTCCCCTCGTCGTCGCCACGCTAGATCAGAGAAATGACCATGAGCGAAGGTCCCAAAGATAGGCATAGGAAAGGCACACACCGTGATGCCCACGATCCGCTCGTCGTTGGTCAGCACCTCGTGATACCCGTACTGCTTCTCACTCGTCGCCTCGCAGTAAGGCAACGACGAGACAATATCGTTCAGAATCTCGTCTCCCTTCTCAATCTTGCTCGACTCGGCGACCATCTTCAATCGGCCCTCGTTCCACGACGGTCCCTTGCTCCGCGCGAGAGCACGCCGCACTCGCTCCGGATGGAAGTCCCGGATCACGATCGGGTTTCCCGTGCCTACCTCGATCAGGAGGGGGAATAGCGCGCTGCGCGAGCCACCCGGCCGACATGGAGCTAGCCCGTGCTCCCAATCCGTCCAGCGCGTCACCGATGATGGTCCCCACGCATCCCATGAATACTTTTGATTCCCCTCGCGAGCGGCATACTCGCAGAGAGCAGCGCCGCACCAGGAGACAGATCGGAGGTAATCGAAGCCGCCGACGGACTGTCGGAGGCCGAGGGTGAAGCAGAGCACTGCCGCGTTTGGATCACTCACGAAGGGGAGGCGGCCGGAGCGCGTGAAAAGATCCTGCGATGCGACGATTTGGTCGCCCTGGCACTCTACGGCTATGCACGATATTCCCTGCTGCAGAGCTGGCAGGACAAGCACGCAGTGTCTCCAAACCGGGTGAGTCCCCCCAAGTGATTTGGTACAGTTCGAGAGCGTGGCCGTCTTTCTACATGAGCACGAAGGTGTCTTCGGGAAGGAAAGCGATTTTGGAGAGATAAGTATTGGGCGGGCTACGACGCAGCTGGGTTGTCGTCAGTCATGTCTCTCGGAGAAGATAACTTCGCAACAGGACGTGCTGTCGATTCGGAAGTCGTGGAAACGTGGACATCGAGGACAATGGTTGGAGGCTGAGGATCGAAATCATGAGATAGGAATCATAGGATAGGTTCTCACTGGCAGTATCTGCTGCCAGTGGATTGCCTCTGCGGACAAATATTAAACCTGAACATTAAAGCAGGCGACAGTGCGAACTCATGGAAAGAGGCGCACTTGAAAATTATCATAACGAGATCATACTCGTGAGCAAACGCAGACCCATGCAGCACTCCCTCCCTCAGATTGCCTCGCTCAATGAAATGAAGTGGTACCAGCGGACGGGTAAGGGATGAGATATTGGAATAGGCGGCATCAGCGACGGTCAAGTGCGGACCCGATGTCGAGGTCGAATGTGATGCGCGTGGAATTGAAGTCTCGGAGACTCGAGGTCCACTGGGGAGGGTGATCGGTAGTTTGGTTCCATCTAGCTACAGTGCTGGCATCTCCCGTTCCCCACTTGCTCGTACACTTTCTCCCTTCGGACTCACCGGCGCGTTCTACCGCGCGCACACAGGCCATCCAAATCCGTATAGAGTGTGACCAACCAGTTGGTCAGGTACACGTGTACGCAGTATGCGTCCATCAGTCTTCACAGGCCAGGCCATACTGCGCCTGCTGCGCCTGGACAGATTAGGGCAACATGCTGGCGACAGCTTCCTGAACATCTGATATAAGGATAACAGCGGCTGCGTGCTTGAGTCAGCTTCGACCCAACCATGGCCTCTCACCGGTACGTCTATGACCCTTACAAGTTGGATCAGCAAGACACTTATACACCCCGAAATAGGCGTTCTGGAGAGAAAGATGCCCCTCCATTCGTCCCAGTTGTTCCTATCAGTATAATCCATGCAACAACCCTGCATTTTCTCACCGATAACTTGGCGATATCGGCAGATGGGGCATTCGGCTCCGAGGGAGATACGACCGACTCGGAACTCACACCTGCCCTCCTTCATGAATTATCAAATGAACCACCCCAGAAAGGTATGCCCCACGCGGAGTGTGAGCAATGTTGATTGGCTTACGCATAGCAGGGAGTATTTCTCAGCATGCGGCAATTGAAAAACTCCCCGATGACGTTCTTATGGAAATATTCATCTTTGACCGGCTCGTCTCCTTGGACCTTTCACGAAGCCACCCGTGGGAATGGCATAGACTTGTCCACGTGTGCCGAAGATGGCGAACTGTGATTTTCGAGTCACCCCGCTCTCTCGATCTGCAACTTTTTTGCACCTATGGGACACCTGTCAAGGATAATTTGGACTATTGGCCACCATTACCTATCGTCGTGCAATACGGAGGATTCTCAAGTCCGAGTCCTCTGCCACCAGCTATTGGGGATACAGACGACATAATTACCGCGCCCCTGCGTCCTCCGCCATGGGCTGCTGGGGATGAAGACAACATAATTGCCGCGCTCCGGCATCCGAATCGCATATGCTCCATCCAGCTAACTGTAACAACTCCGCTGTTGAAAAGATTGGCCACACTAGCGCAGCCGTTTCTTACTCTCGAACACCTGGAGCTTGCGACAACTGAGACCGGACTCACTCTTCCCAGTGAATGTTTCGGTGGACCTTCCCCGCGCCTACGCGTCCTCCACGTAGCAAGGATTGCATTTCCAGCGCTCCAACGGCTTCTATTGTCGGCCGAAAACCTCATTTCTCTTCAGCTTGAAGACCTACCAAGTAATGAATATATCTCGCCGGAAGCTCTCATCATTTGCTTGTCCGTGATGCCCCGCCTCGAAACGCTCCGCCTCCATTTCCTTCCCCGGACTTCCCGCCCCATCCCAGGAGGAAACGACCCCACGCCGCAACAACGCGCCGTCCTCCCCACTCTGGAAGATTTTACATTTCACGGTGATAGCGAGTACTTGGAGCGCCTCTTATCTGGAATCGACGCCCCTATTCTCAAGGATATCGATATAACATTCTTCCATCGCACCACCTCGTTTAATGGCTCTCAACTCGTCGAGTTCATTTGTCGCACAGAAACGCACAGCTCGCATAATGAAGCAATGGTGTATCGTTCAAGGGCCGGTCTTTCCATCACCCTTACTCGACAAGGAACGCCGTATTGTATGGGGTTGCGGGTGCAATGTGTGTCATTATTTTGTCAGCTGTTCTGTATGGCGCAGATCTGCAACAAACTTTCTCGTATCACCTCTGGTGTGCGAGACCTTCACATCGATGCACCTACTCCGTTATCAAGCGGGCAAGATGAAAGGGTACCCATATCACTGTTGTACCTTTTCCGCCCGTTCAATAATGTGGAGAGGCTTTTCTTGACCAAGAACGTTGCACGACTCGTCAAACGTGTCTTGACTTTGAAGGACGAATTGGCTATGCGGGTGTTACCAAATGCGAAAGTAATCGGACCTGAATCTGATTCGTGATTCGCCCTGCCTCCATCCCCGGCCTATCGTGCCAAGCCTGCAGTGGGACATGCGTTGCCATTATTCCCATATCACCTCACAGCTGTTACCGACCGTTCTCGCCGAACTTGCCTCGCACCCGCCGCTGCCCTTCCATGATACTTCGTGTCGGTGGTCTTCCCGGGCGGACCATTGTTCGGCCAGACCCTCACTTTTCCTCTACGAACACCATTGCCACCCTCGACGACGTCCTCACGGCTATCTATGCCGATCTCCGCAGGCCAGTCGATCCCGATGAGTACAATCCTAGTAGCAAGTACACCCAGGCGGCAGTCACCAAGGCATTCCAGTGGCGCGTTGACTCCGATCTTGTTCAGCCCCCCGAAGATCTCTTGCATATATATTTCCTATCCGGACGCTTACACGCTCAAGGTCTCGCCCCTGCTCGAAAGCTCAACGTATGGGACGTCCCGGTTCACTAACTGCCAATACGAAATCTCAGTCATTCTATATAGTCATGTACTGTAAAGAGGGATGCTATGTGTATATAATATTACCAGCCATGCTTGGCTCGGCATATGCTGAGCCAAGATCGTCTTGCGCTCAGGTTTTCTGATCGGAGAAACCCAGACTGCCTCGCTAACGTATCCTTGCGTCGGCCCCGAGCTCGGAACAACTAGTCCTATCTGGGTGTTTCTCCTTAAAAGGTCCAGGCTCTCCCAGGTATCCCTGTAGGAACGTTTGTGGGGAATAACTAGTTGCCAGAGGCATGCGGCCGACTACGTTCAAGTTGCCAGTAGGCAGTCCGCGTTGTCACTGTGGCCCTGTCGTTCAGCACACGGGTCCTGAATTTTTTTAAGTGCTCGATTATTCACCTCGTGAAGTGAAACGTCGCCAATGTCAAGTAGGGTGAGCCGAAACATCCAGATTTGAAACCTAACAAACCGAAAGCAAAGGCGTGAATGCATGTCTTGGCCTGCCTCGACATCTGTTCCACGCGCTATAGGCTAGGCCGATAAGTCAAGTCAAAGGTAGAGACGAACGCCTTCGCAACTTTGGCTTGACGATGGTCAGAATTAAAAAGCCATCTAGCTTCATATAGGTCTCAGTGATACTACTCTTCACCCTTTGGTCAGGGAGTATATGACCAGCAAATTGTCGAAGTCTGAACCGGTCCCGGCCGCCGGCTTCTTCCAGGTCTGAGGCTCAGCCCCGAGTTGTTTGAGTATCATGATCGTTTGACTCGTTTGAGTGAGATATCTGAGCTCCATCTGGACTTGCCTGGGCGGTCTGAGTAGTCATACCTAATATGTCTGTTTTCTGAAGTTTCATCTTTTCTAGGCAGTCCGAGTAGTTACTACTATGGTGTACGGTCCAGTCGTCCAACTCACTCATCAGTCACATCAACGTCACAGCTTAGCTAAGCAGAACAGTGATGATTTCGGCCTGGCTCCAACGTCGGCAAGTGTCGGCAAGTGACATTTTGGCGTGACAGACCGATGAGCAAACTGATAACTATGAATGTTTTCTCCTCAGAACAACTTTAGACTTCCTCATTCTTAACGCTTGAATCGACTAGTATTGGTGAAAGGTGTCTAGATGTCCAAGGATCGGGTCCCAGCATTTCTCTATGGACCTCTAGAAACTTATCGCCGAGTGAGGATGAAATCTCAGCCACCGACGAGTGGACCGTACACCATAGTATAGTTATACAGTACCTGTGTCTGGGCTGGTCAGCACACAGGCACAGACTGTGCCTGGACTGGCAACGCCTTCTTGAGCGTCTGATAGTACAGTACAAGGACAAGGGCTGCAGCGCTTAAATCAGCTTCGACCCCAACCATGACTTCTCACCAGTACGTCAACGACCCTCCGAGTCAAGGGTCGGGCCAACGAGATACATATACACCCCAAAGTAGGCATTCTGGAGAGATCGACACCCTCCCACTCGTCCCAGCTGTTCCCACTAGTATAACCCATGCAAGAATCTCGCATTTGCTCCCCGATAACTTGCCAATACCAGTAGATGTGCCGTTTTGGTTTGGGGTAGAGATGAACGATTCGGGACGCACTACTGCCCTCTCTCTTGAAATATCCAGTGAACGACCCCAGGAAGGTATGCCCCATGCGCAGAGTATGGCCTGAGTACAATGTTGATGGCCTTGTGCCTGGCAGGGACTTGGAATATTTATCAGCATGTGACAATTGAAAAGCTTCCCGATGAAGTGCTCATGGAAATATTCAACTTCGACCGACTCGTCTCCATGTCCTTTTCACAAGGTCGCCCGTGGGGATGGCATAGGCTTGTCCACGTGTGCCAAAGATGGCGATCTGTTATTTTCTGTTCACCACGCTCTCTCGATCTGCGACTTTTCTGCACCTATGGGACACCTGTCAAGGGTAATTTGGACTGTTGGCCAGCATTTCCCATCGCCATGCAATACCTTGGATTCCCAAGTCCCAGTCGTCTGCCGGTAGTAGTTGCCTGGGATGAAGACAACATAATTGCTGCGCTCGAACATCAGGATCGCATATGCTCAGTCCAGTTGAATGTGACAACTCCACTGCTGGAAAGATTGGCGACACTAGCGTGGGAGCCGTTTCCCACGCTAGAACACCTGGAGCTGGGGACACAAACCGAGACCGGACTTATCCTTCCCAGTGAGTCCTTCGGTAGACCTTCCCCACGCCTACGTGTCATCCACCTGGCCAGGATTGCGTTGCCAGCGCTCCAACGCCTTCTATCGTCGGCCGAGAATCTCGTTTCTCTTAAGCTTGAAGCCCTACCGAGTAGTGGGTATGTCTCGCTGGAAGCTCTCATGATTTGCTTGGCTGTAACGACCCTCCTTGAAACGTTCCACCTCCACGTCAATTTCTCGGTTTCTCGCTCTATCACAGGAGGGAACATCTCTGCGCCACAAAGACGCGTCGTCCTCACCTCTCTGGAAGATTTTTCATTCCATGGTGCTAGCGAGTACTTGGAACATCTCTCATCTGGGATAGACGCTCCTGTCCTCAAGAACATCGATATAGCATTCTTAAATCAGGCCACTATCTTTCATACTCCCCAACTCCTCCAGTTCATTTATCGTACAGAAACGCAAAGGTGCCATGATGAAGCAGAGGTGTATTTCTCAAGGAATGATATTTCCATCACCCTTACTCGACAAGGAACGCCCCATCGTATGGGATTGCGGGTGCGATGCATGTCGTTAGATTGGCAGCTGTCGTGTATGGCCGAGATTTGCGATAACCTTTCCCCCATCATTACTGATGTGCGAGACCTTCACATCGATGCATCCTCTCCGTTGCAAAGCGGGCAAGATAATATGGACCCCTTACCAATGTTGGAGCTTTTCCGCCAATTCAGTAAAGTGAAGAAGATTTTTTTGACCAAGCGAGTTGTATTGCACGTCAACTATGCATTGAAACATGAAATGGCCACTGGAGTGCTACTAAATGCGAAAGTAATCGAGCCGGAAAACCCTATTCCATCCAGGCCACATACCCTCTATACAGATCCACTCCTCCTCGCTCCCAGGTGGCGCACCATTCCCCTCCCCAGAGTGTCCATCCATCCCCAGCTTGCCGCATCAAACCTGCTATATGACATGCGTTACCATCATTCCAAGACTAACTTACGGATGTCACCTACCACTCTCACCGAACCCGCCTCGTACCCGTCGCTACCTTGCCTGACCCTTTGTGTCGGTGGTCTCCCCTGGCTGGTCGTTGTTTCGCCAGGCTCTCACACCTCTTCTGTGATCCCCTTTGTCACTGTCCAGGACGTCCTCGCCACTATCTACTTCAGCCTCCGCAGGCCTGTCACGGCTGATGAGTACAACACCATGAGCGAGTCCGCCAAGGCAGAGATTTGTCGTGCATTCGAGCGCCGCGTTGGCGCCGATCCCGATCAGCGGGAGAAAGGCCTCTGGCGTATTGACTTCCTATGTGGAGACTTCCACGCTCAAGGTCTCGCCCCTGCTCGAGAGGACGACGTATGGGACGTCCTAGTTCACTAAATGCTAACACAACACCTCAGTCATTCTATATAGTCATGTACAGTATAAATAAGGATGCTATGTGTATGTAATATTACCAGCCGTGCTTAGCTCGGCATATGCTGAGCCAAGGTCGTCTTGCGCTCAAATTTTCTAATTGGACGAACCCGCCCACGATCTTCTTTCCCGGACTCATGCGTCGGCCCGGAACAACCGGTCCTATCTGCCTGCTTTCCCGGAAAGGTCCTAGCTCTCCTAGGCATTTGTGTAGGAACGTTTGTGGGGAATAATAGCCAGTTGCCAGAGGCATGCGGCCGACTACGTTG
Source organism: Lactarius sp. MG50 (assembly GCA_003314065.1). Lineage (NCBI taxonomy): Eukaryota > Fungi > Basidiomycota > Agaricomycetes > Russulales > Russulaceae > Lactarius > Lactarius sp. MG50. The sequence continues at coordinate 28,344 of QLOZ01000024.1, forward strand.
GCCAGTCCGCGTTGTCACTGTGGCCATGTTGTTTAGCACGCGGATCATGACTTATTTTGAGGCGCTCGATTATTCACCTCGTGGAGTGAAAGAAACGTCACCAACGTCAAGTAGGGCGAGCCGAACATCCAGATTTCAAACATAACGAACTGAAATCGAAGCCATGTACGAGGATGGTTTGCATGTCTTGGGCCTGCCTCGACGTCAGTTCCACAAAGTCGGCAGAGCATCCGTCGACGCGAAGAAAGGGCGTACCCACGTAGTCGGTCAGGTCACAGGCTGTCAAGTCGTTCGGAGACGGGAGAGTAAAATCCTCGATCCCATTCACAGCATCACATCATCAAGTGGATGTCTATCGTTCCCTCGTCGTCACCACGCTAGATCAGAGGAAAAAAACGACCATGAGTGAAACTCTCAAGACAAGACACAAGGCACGCACCATGATTCCCACGATCCGCTCGTCGTCGATCAGCACCTCGTGATACCCGTATCGCTTCTCGCTCGTCGCCTCACAGTAAGGAAGCGATGAGACAATGTCATTCAGAAATTCGTGTCCCTTCTCGATCTTGCTCGACTCGGTGACCACCTTCAATCGGCCCTCGTTCCACGACGGCCCCTTGCTCCGCGCGAGAGCACGCCGCACACGCTCCGGATGGAAGTCCCGGATCACGATCGGATTTCCCGTGCCTACCTCGATCAGGAGGGGGAATAGCGCGCTGCGCGAGCCGCCCGGCCGACATGGAGCCAGCCCGTGCTCCCAATCCGTCCAGCGCGTCACCGATGGTCCCCACGCATCCCACGAATACTTTTGATTCACCCCGCGGGTGGCGTACTCGCATAGAGAGCAGCGCCGCACCCAGAAGGAGACTGATCGGAGGTAATCGAAGCCCCCGACGGACTGTCGGAAGCCGAGGGTGAAGCAGAGCACCGTCGCGTTCGGATCGCTCACGAAGGGGAGGCGACCGGAGCGCGTGAGAAGATCGTGCGATGCGACGACTTGGTCGCCCTGGCACTCTACCATCACGCACGATATCCCCCGCTGCAGAGCCGGTAGGACAAGAACGCAGTGCGTTTCCAAACCGGGCGAGTCCCCCCAAGTGATCTGGCACAGCTCGAGGGCGTTGCCTTGTTTCTGAACGAGCACGAGGGTGTCTTCGGAAAGGAAGGTGATTTGGGGGAAATAAGTGTTGGGTGGGCTGCGACGCAGCTGATTGTTCGTCAGTTATGTCTCTCAGGGACGATAACACGCCTACACAATGGACTGTGCCTTCTCTCCAATATACCAGATGAATTTCGTCGAATTCATAACTCCATCCATGGCACGTGAGTATGACCAGGCAATTTCCGGCTAGCTGCGCATCGAGGGTACAGCCTAGAACGAATCTTGATTTGAGAGAAATCTCAAGATGTGGGTTCTTCGCAAGACGATGTGGTGTCGGTTCAGAAAGTGTGAGCATGTGGACATTGAGGACGATGGTGGGAGGCTGAGGATCGAAATCGTAAGTTAGGCTCTCAGGATTTGCTCGATTGCCTCTACAGACAAATGCTAGAATCAAAACAGTCGACAGTGGGAAGCCATGGAAAGCGACGCACGTGGATACTATGACCACAAGATCGTACTCGTCAGCGAATGCAAACGCATGGAGCACGCCTTCCCTGACTTCAGTCCAATTGCACAGCTCGATACTGCCGAGGGGTAACGCGCTTGGGAGAGAAGAAATATCGGAGTAGGCGTAGACGACGGGATCGGTACCGGTGACGATTAGGTGCCCGTTATGCAACGAACCGATGAGTGGGGACCAATTGTCGAGGTCGAATGTAATGCGGGTGGAAGTCTCGGGTATATTGAGGTTCTGCCAACTCTTCTCCCAATTGCGCAACCTCTCGAGGCGCTCGGGGAAGGTGAATCCTGCGTCTAATGGGTCGTACACGCCGGTCCTGCCAGCTTCCTTGAGATACTTCAGCAGAAAGGAGTTCTTGACCACACCGTTGAGATGACGACAGGAAGCCTGGCAGGAGATTATGTCTTTAAAAGGAAGATAAGAGATGATCTGAACGAGAAGCTCTGGGGATAGAGTGAGGAGCCGGGATAACATGCTCGCTCGTAGTGGTGGTGGCAAGGTCGAGGCTTCAAGTTTGAATGATAGCCGAGCGTCTAACTTAGTCCGCCGCGTGTCGATACCGACTTATTTCCATCCAAAAGCGGTTATCTGCTAGACCGTGACCTTGACCACGAACCGATTCGATCCATATCGCCGATCTCTGATCTGATGATCACCGCCGCACTCCATCCACAGTCAGTAATTACTCGGACAATTGCAGTGAAGACAGCAACACTCGTTCTGCATCTGTGGCTAGGTCGAAGCGCTAATCATGCTTTTTGTCTGTTATATCCCTGCGATCTTGCGCTTTTCACATCATTCCCTCTCCTCCAAAGGTCACCCCTCCACTCCAGTCTTCTAGTTCCGCATGTCTGTACGTCCTCCTTACCACTTGTTCGTGTGTTTTGCCCTTATCACCCTTGCAAAAAAGCAATTGGGTTTTGATGTTGCTCTTGGTTATAACCTTTTGGTCGTAGGTGCCAGTAGTACGTCGCATCCATCAGCCTCACCTAATGGGATCTCTCATCCTCTCCCCCTCAGATGCTGGCGTGCGTGAAGTTGTCTCTGCATATATAAACGAACCAATTACTCTCAGCTTACCAAAGTCGCTCCTTCGTGCGTACAACTTGAGTCACTTTACTCGTCTTCTTGATGTTCAGCTACCAGGTGCGAATCAAAAACCCCTCAGGCTGACCGATAATCGCATTCTCCTCCTGGACGTCATTGAGAGGCCAGGGGAAATATTTCGGGAGTGTTATGGGTACGAATAATCCCTACATTAGGTTGAAGATGGAGGTGATCGAGACCTCTTCAGGGACCTGGTGCGGTGTCATGGCGTCCTCTTCGTTTACAATCCCGTCTCTGCAACCTCCTTGCAGTATGTCGCGGGATTCCACGAGCAAATAACCAAGTCCAAGTGTAGATCTCTGCCTGTTGTTCTCTTCTCGAACACCCCTTCCCACTGCAACGTCAAGGAAGTCCATGGATCCCGTGAATCTCGTCCAAGATCATTGATATATCCATGGAAATCTGACTTTTGTTCCTACTTTAGATGGTCGTAATTTTGCCAAAACGCATGCCATCCCGTTCATCGAAGCTTCTTCCAGTCGCTCCTTCTCAACTCCCTTTCTGACACTACTCAAGTTGGCCCGCCAGCACTACGAGACGCCGGCTTCTCCAACGTTCAAGGAGGGCATCCTAGACTTTGTCACAGTAGCCGCAGCCAAAGTGTCACAAGCTACGCGCTCGCACCTCCCCCCCTCGCCGCTTAGGAGCCTCTCAATATCCCTACGCCCGTCTGGCCACAGGATTTAGTTGTGGTCATTCCTGCCTCACGGTATGATTGCCTCCTACTCCGTGCGTGGCACTCCCTAACCTTCTGACGTTTTAGGCGCCCCAAAATTACCTCCGATGAGTTATAACATAGCAAGCGCTAATGTAATGTCGTTCCCGAGTGCGGGAGGTTCGGATGATGAATACATGAGAGAAATGGGTTATTGTCTTGTATATTTAATTGTCCTGTATATTTAACTGTCTTGTATATTTAATATTGTGATTGATATGTATCAATGGAATGTAATGGCTGGACCAATCAGACGGCTCACCAGAATCTGATAAGGCCCACATGCGCAGCCATCCTCCGAGACACCGTGGGAAATCTTGCTTTACATGGCGATGTTCTACTGTACTGTACTACTGCTGTACTACTAGTAGCAGCATCGCCTTCTGAAGGGACCCCCCCGAATCATTTGATTGCTCTATCTTTGTGCTTCATCATCACTCAGGGTTGACAACCTGAGTGATGGAGAAGCACAAAGTGGTGCCCCTTATAAGACACTCCCTAGTGAACGTCCAGCTTTCGGCAAGTCCACTTCATTAATCTCTAGGCTGTGGTGGACTTTGATGGTCGGTTGCTTACCAAATGTATGCCTGGCCGCATATACCCAGTAACACGGGGCAATGTCGATCTTGTGTTTTTTGGCCTGCCAGAAAGGAATCCGTGTATTGCTAACAACATTCTTCAGCTGTATGGACAATGGAGTCATCTGTCTGCTGAATCACGCCCCTTGGGCAGTTAAATAATCTTCGGGCGAGCGATGGGTTTCTTCTGTTCCCGAATACCCAAGTTTCCGAACACTTCCGCGCAACCGATGGCCGCGTCTATTCTCCAGTATCTCCCCAGGTGGCCTCCAGAAATTGAAGTTTACCCTCTACCCGAAGTCATCTTCCTTTCCACGATCAATGCTCTCCTTGTCCCGATTACCAGCCTGTCGTCGTTTCAGTGGTACACCATCGGTTCACTTATACTGCTGACAAATACATCTTCCGAGTTGCGCAAGGTTACGGCGAACCTTTACGGCCTTCTATCATTCATTATCGGGGCGGAGCTCGCTTTAATCAATGTCCATGTCCTAGTGCGTATCCTCTATACTGTATCTCCATCCGTACTCATTGATCCCTTCCCCAAAGGTTTGCCCATGGATCTCCCCGTCGACGACACTGCATCCGTTGACCTTGGCCGTCTTGAACGTCCTGAATAGCGTCATTCCCGTCTTCATGGATTCCGTAATTCTCTTTCACCTCGTGAAGGAAAAGGCGTCCCAGTCGACCTCTAGGGTTACCCTCGTCACCACGATGGGCGCACCGATTCTTCTCAAGTTTGCGCGCCTCGCCGGTGCGATTATGTATATCCACGCGAGCGTCGAGTTCATAGTCGCTTCGTTTACGGTCGCGAACGACGGCCTCACCCCTGATTTTGCTATGGTGGAGATGGCACGAACACAGAATGTCTATATGTCATCGAGCCTTCAACTCGTCGACAACATGTCAGCTTTCGCCACCGTACCTTGCATAACATAACTTTGTTAAAAGCTATTGCTCGCAGATATTCGCTCAGAGTGTACTGGACTCATATCCTTGGGATGCGGACGCGCTCCGCCTGGAGTCCGTCTGCGCTTTCCTTCATCGTGATCGTCCTCCGCTGACGTCATTCACACCAGCACCGCTGGGCCTCATTGGCCTCGTCTGGTCCCTCGCTTCGCACTACGTCCTCCCGATCACCCTCAGCGCCGCACAGCTCGCCGCGTCGTCCCTCGCGCCGTCCAGTGATGCCGGGACACTCATCAACTCAGCCAATGTCTTGGTCCACATGGCGAGCGCGAGCGTGGCCACGCTGCGCAGGCGCCTCTCCGGCCCTACAGCGGCGACCGCGCGGCTTGGCAAGGCGGAGGGCTTGGCGCGCGGTGCAACTGCGTCTGCCCGGACACTCATCCCGACGCCCGCCTCTGCCTCGGAGGCCTCGGAAGACTGCGCACGGACGGGGGCCTCCACTTGAACCCTCGACAGGATCTTTCTTCGCCACTCAGCCTGTCTTTATTATATTTATTGACCGGTTGGCCGCCCCGTGCACAGTGGCCTCATTTGCCGTGGGCAAAGTCTGGAGGAATGAGAGTCAGCGAGCGCGAGTTTTCGTTTGTGCGAGTCGGTTTTGCAAACGCCAGATCGCTTGATTGGATTTGGCGTTCCATACGCGAAGGAACTCCTTGCAACCTCATAAGCAGAACTATGCCGTCACTGGGATCCCCGTCATTGGATTGATTATACTGTGGTCAGCATGGTATCGGAATGAAACAGGCTCTCGGGAATTTGGCACTGAAAGAACAAGGAAAAGTGGCTATCTATAATAAAAATGAGCTTTCCTCATTCATTTCTTGATTTTCGACGATCCATTTGGCGCATGGAGGTCGGAGTTTGGAAGCTTCCAAGAAAAGAATGCCACATCATGATGATTTTGCACTTTCATGTCGCTCGGTACTGTAATTAATTATTTGAAACTACTCTAACCTTTCCAGCTTTGCCAAAGCAGTGCCCTATCACAGCTAGACTCGTCACTCATACAGTACACGTGGGGAGTAGATTGGGTACTAATGGGAACTGACGTATCTCGCGCACCAATTCCTCGCCTCCGCTGTCAACGCGATACCGCATGGAAGGGGCGGACATGATGATGCCGTTAGGGCTGCCGGCATCCGAATACGTTCTCGTGTCCAAGTCTGTCGCCCGGGGCCCCTGCTCATTCAAGACACCGAAGCCAGGGTCCAGGGACAATTCAAGTCATTATTCTTCTGTTTTCCACAAATCGAATCTGCCTCACGCCGCTCGAAATCATATGTCGCCTACAGTACCATTAGGTGCCGCCGAGTCTGCCTTCCTTTCAGCCTCGGGACGGGACAACCCTGACGATGCGAGCACAATCTACCTATAACTGCAGCGATGCTGCAACACCGTGCGTCCCCCGGGTCGACATTGGGGACAATGTAAGCGGTGACGGACATTGACAGGAAGCAGAAGAAGTCTCTGAGTGGCGCTCCTCGGTGGGAGATTCGCCCAGGCGGCGCTGACGCCGAAGGGTACGGCTTATCGGAGGCTAACGGGGCGGTCTATAGCCGCTGCCGACGTCCGAACTGCATGGCGGTCCCGAGTTACGTCGCGGTCAAAGTAACACTAAAGTTACTCGCTTGCACGGGTCTCTGTGGAATGTTAGGGAATATACCGGAGTGGGGTACATCCCTCCCCCAACCCAGCGCCTGTCCTCCCTCTGCGGGTCTCTATGACGCTCCTCTAACCAGCAGTCCCCAGCCCCTCCATAGCATGGTCAATCATGTTAATCCCAAAGTTGCCGTTCAACATCCCCAAATTGCCGTCACTTCCGACCTTTGAGATCAGCCCCGTCCCCGAACTGATTTTTCTCACCACCGTCAAGGGACTTCTCTCCTTCGTGATCAATCTTTCGTTGCTGGACTCAGCTCTCATCCTCACAATCATTTTACTAGTCAATGTTAATCCTCCAATAAGGCAGAAGGCTGCCCAATCCTTGAGTTTTCTTTTCCTTTTGTTTGGTGTGGAAATCTCTGTCGTCAATGTTTATGCGTTAGTACGTCGTCTCACCACTCAGTCGGGCGGTACGCAAGTAATCACAAAACGATCTCGATAAGCTGTGCTCCTGGCTGTCCCCATCGACCACTCTCGAGCCTCTTACGATCGTCATAATGGGAATACTCAACAGCGTTACGCCTGTTCTGACCGACTCTATCCTGCTCATGCATATAGTCGTCGACCGGATGGTGCATGCAAAATCGCGTTTGCGGCTCGTAGTGACCATAGCCGTGCCGGTCCTTTTCAAGTTTGGTCGCCTCGCAAATGCCGCGATCTATATCATAGCCTGCGCCGAGTTCGTGCTGAGCTCGATTACATCAGGAGATGGCGTCCCGGACATGGACATATTGGATGCTGCCCAGGCGCGAAGTATGGAGATTGCTTCCGCCCTCCAAATAATCGACAACACGTCAGTCGATTCTGTTGACTTTTCAATTCCGACAATGCCTACTTACGACTTGTGTCGGCAGGTACCACCTCGCTCTGTACTATCTCAATGCGTTTGAACAGCGGCGCAACGCCCTGCTGGGTATTGCTCGATGTGCGTCCTCCCTCTGTCCGCGGAGCACGTCATAACCTCGATCTGAGCGGCCAATTCAATTCCACCACAGCGGCGACGTCGACGACGCCCGAGGGCCTCCTCGCGCTCTTCCTCGCCTCGGCCGGGAACTTCCTCCTGCCGATCCTCCTCAGCGCAGCGCAGCTCGCCGTATCCCGCCGCTGGCCAGACTCCGACGTCCCGCGGGACCTCGAGCGAATCAAGGTCGTCGTGAACGTCGCCGGCGCCGCGGCGACGTCAATCGTTGCGGCGGTGAAGCGCGCGGCGGCGGCGGCCGCCGTTGCGGAGGCGATGGCAGCAGGAGGAGCAGGTGGTGGTGCTACCGCGCAGCGGCGGGACGTCGAGGCGAACGAGACGACGGGGCTGCTCGCCGGCGGCCAAAATCTGTCGTATTCCAAGTCGCAGCCGCAGCCGCAGCCGAGAGCGCCTGGGGCGATAAGCTGTCACGTGATATTTGACGCTGAGCTTATTGACATCAACTTGAAGGAAGATCAGGCGCAGATGGCTGTTGTGCTTCCGGTGACGTAGGACACCTCCTCTGGCTTCTTGTGCGAGAGGAGAGTTATCGGGTCGATTAATATATACTGTAGCACCTTGGAGCGCAATGGGTCTTTTTGTATCTCCGAAGTTACCTTCCTTTCTCGAAATTAGGAGCCCCTCATAGTCTTCTCAGAGACCGTCGTCGAACCGGGAGTTCAGCGAGGCGATCTCGGGATGAGTGAACACATTTCCAATGGCTTGGTGGTGGCGCTACTCGTAATTCTTTTCTGCTTACCTGAACCACGCAGAGTACGATCGGGTCGAGGTATGCTCAGACAGCGGCCTTTTCCTTCCATTCCCATCGGCTTTCCTTACCAAAGTAGAGGTTCTTAGGTTTCTGAGTAATCCAATGCCAAGCGTTTAAAGTACGCGATTATCGTAGTTAACAGCTAGGAGAGGACAAAGGTGCCTTTTCATGTTAGTCCATGATAAATGTATTGCAAAGCGAGACATTCGTGTTCAATACCGTATACCTTAAAGAATAGAATAGAAATAAAGGTAGCAGTGATAATTAGACAGGTTAGATAGTATAGTAGGACCCGACATAAACGAAAAGGAGGGGCCGATAGCGCTCGAAGCAAGGTCCAATGGAGAAAGGTTCTATATGATTATTCGAGAACGTGACTACGCGTAGCTTGTTCCGTTAAGAAAGGCATCGTAAATGGGGCAAAGTTTCGCCCAAGCATCTACGTCATCCACGTATCAATGAGCCATTCACACGAGCAGGTTAGAGGGCTTACCATTCGTGGGGTCCTGTGACTGCACATCAAGGACGTCCTCAGCAAAGATAGCGGCAAAGCCACTAGGGAGTTTGACGTCAGCATGAGCAATACATTAAAAGATGGCGGGAAGGATACGGACGCGCCCAAGTGCCAGTCGATGTGGCAGTGGAAGAACCAGGGACCAGGGTTGTCGGTGAAGAACCGGATCGTGACGTTATCACCGGTGTTCCCAATGCTCACGACATCCCGGATAATGGGATCTACAAAGTTGTACGACGAGTTACCGGCGCTGCGGACGACATAGAAGGCGTGTCCGTGCAAGTGAACAGGGTGCTATTAGGGAGGGCGATGCGAGTCAAAACAACGATGCCAATTCACCGAAAGCTTGCAATATGGCGGATACTCACAGGGCCGCCGATGGCACCACCGGGAATGGTCAATTCAACACTCTGATTCGGCTGAAGGCCGTAGATACTGCCTGTGGGAAGCAGTTGCGACGCGTTCTTCGCACCGCTCAATATCTGAAGTAAAACAGGAACAGTAGGAGGTTGGAAGACAACGCCATTAACGAGGAAGGCGGTGCGCGCATCGTTCTGGGTTTTTTTCCGTGAATAAGGTATATGATAAGTAAAGAACAGTGCTCACAATTACGACGTCCAAGTTAATATTGATGTCAGCGCCGCCTGGAACAGGTTTGCCGGGCTGAACCATAACGCTCAAAGATCGAAACAAACATAATTATCGGACAGAATCTTACCACAGTGGAGGGTGTAAGTGGCTGGACATAAAATGATTTAATTTAGTCTCGTTAAAAAGGAGAGGAAAGATAAAGCTTACGTGGAGATTGGTTTCAACAAGCGGCAGCTTGCTCGTGATGTTCGCTGTGGGATCCACCGTCGGATTCGCATCAGGGGCTCCCGCATAGTGGAAGACTGCCAGGTTGTTGAGGTCGCTGAAATTCCCAGTTCGGATCTGAGTTTTGGGGAGAGCACGGACCCCTATTCGCGTTAAGTCGAAATAAAGGCTCAGGGATAGGTGGAATACATACAGTAGTTGTCAACAGGCTGGTTAGCATTTACCTACAGATAGGTGAGACATGTCCTGATGAATGGCAAAACGAAGCCGTCTTACAACAACGGAGTAGCGTTGACCTGTTTTGACATTAATGAGTGTAACAAAGTAAGGAGTTTAAGCCGCGCGTACCGGCAAGTATTTCGAGTGAATCAATGATCAAAGGTTGAACGTTAGTACCCTCGACTTCGATCACCGTCATTTGGTGGCCATCAATGGAAAAGGTGAAGCTAGGCTCGCAAGAGATGGACACCAGGCGGAAACGGTAACTGTTGTAACAATATAGGTCAAATGCTTACTCGAGAAATTAGACGTTACGCTGACCGTTTGCCTTGTTGAACATTCACAATAGCGAGGGGAACGTCAGGACCGCCAGGGAAGCGGCCTTTGCCGTTGATCAGAGTCGAGTTGAAAGAACTAAAGAGGCTATCAGCATCAAGGGTTTTAAAAGGCCATTAAAACTCACGGGATCGCGGGAGGGTTCGTCGAAAGATAGTGGTACCAATCCGCAAGTGTGATAACGGTATCGTCTAAAGGAGAATCTCAGCCAAATGAACGGTAGTACCAGGGGGTTCCTCACCGTTGTCGATGTCATACAAACTTTGGTGAGGATCATCCGGATCATAAATAATGAAAGCTCCACGCAAGCCATCACAGTATTGGTTGTTGAAATGGCTGTGATACCAGAATGTGCCCTGGAATAGCACCAGGATGAGTAGGTCGACAATCCCGCGACGCAAACGAGAAGCTATACCGCTTGGCTGAACGCATTGAACTGGTACAAGAAACTCTCATTTGGTACGAGGGGGCACTGGGTGACAAAGGCAGGACCGTCGACGAAATTCGTGTGGTTTTGGAAGATGCCATGCCAATGCTGTAGAGAAAATGAGTCTTACCCCTTGCACGCGACCCTAAAGAGGGAGACCTTACGATAGAAGTGCCCAAGTCCATAGATGGGTCTGTCAGTTGGTCAATGACGTTGATCGAGAACTCGGTGCCCTGTTAATCGTGAATCAGAACCAAAATCTTAGGTATTCTCCCGTGAACCTGCCTTCGTTCCCTGAATCAATGGACCAGGAAATGTACCCCCAGCAAGGGTGGCACTGCAGACGGTGGCGCTAGATTAGACATCATATTCAACAGAAACTGCGGGAGACTCACGGGCGAGGGAACCCATCAGGAGATATATTCACGTTGACAATGGGGAGTGTAGTGTCCGGACCGAAGGTAGCGATGCTCCCAGTGATGGCGGCAAGAAGCAGGACAAGAGAGCGAAGCTGCGACATCACGAACGAATACGAAGGAAAAGAGTAATACCAAATCAAAACAACCTTGGGGAGAGGTCCACCCAGGGTGAGGGATTATATACCACCGACACAGGCGGGTGAGTTGGTAGATACCCGCTTTGGCCGACTTCAGGCACAGGATGAATTCGATGTATAGATAGAATGCCATCCGCCGATCTGGCGCGTCGGCGAAGTTCGGATCTAGCAGGGAAAGGAGAGACTGTCCAATTAAGCATTGATGTGATGTGAGGGGTCTTCCAGCCGCACTGCCGGTGATTAGGTAGGGTGTAGATAGTCGCACCGAGAAAGGCAAGTGCCCAAACACCATCCAAAGAACCAGCGCTACGATCCATCGGCATCCATAGAACTAGCAAGGGGCGCTTCCGAGTCCAATGCTGGGAGGCATGACAGCACAAGGACACATAGGGGGTGAAACCATCACCGCTGCGGGTCAAAGAATTCAGTTATTCATTGAAATTCTAGCCTCAAGTCAACACCTAAGCAGGAGACATACCAATAGGAGGAGGAACGTCTTGATGAACCAACAGACAGGCACTACATACAGTGATCGGTGTGCTGCAATGTTTCAACGAGTTGAAAATCTGAAAAGGCGAATGAGGCGAATGCTAGGTCGCTGGGAGCACAGCAATCATGCAAAGCCGTGAATATCGGCGAACCGTGACGCACGCATCTGATGATGATGAGTCAGCAGAACGGAGCGTGATGGAACGGTCCATGGGTCCAAGACCGCTTAGTAATAGCTCCTATGGCCTAAGGAGCCGGAGATTACAAAGTCCTTTCTCCTCCTCTAACTTTCTCCTTGATTTCGATCCTCACTCCCTCCTCAGGGCTACCGGCGTAACATTTCTCCTTGTCAGTCTCAGATTTTGAAATCCGGAATGTCATGTTTAACTCCCGTCGCCAGCGGCGAGCCAGTCGGTGTTAAACCCTACCTAGGTCAAATGAGGTGGCAGGTTGTGCGCCCAAGGAAGCCACAGCCGTCTCATGACGCAAAGTAAGTTTCATTGTAGTGTGCATGCAAGGGCGCGGACATCCTGAGTCCGAGAAGGACGGTGGATGGAGATAGGGATAGGCAGATATGAGGGTTAGGCTAACGGTAGTGTGTCTCAACAGAAATAAGAAATGTGTACAATAGCGAGGATGGACGTTAGGCTCAAGAATCGGTAAGCCTTTGGCTCAGACTTTTCTCCAAATGTATGGATGGTGGTGTATTTTTGCCATACTCCGAGTCTATGCACATGAGTAGCTGGGAAAGTCCAAGTATTAAGAGTCGGCAATGGATCGACTCAAAATTGGGCAAAGTATGGAATCCGAAGCGACGCAAGGCGGCTGAATGAACAAAGCAGAGAGGGCGACAAGATAGGGTGCGCGCGAGTTTCAGAAGAGACTAGAAGAGGTAAAATAGGGAACCCCGAGACGGAGGCAAGAAGTGGACAAAGACGAGGCAACTACCATGATAACCAAGACAACTATGTTGAGGGGAAGTAAGGCGAAAAAAGGATGCAGAGCGACTCCGAGAAGAATACGAGACGACTTATCGCCCGAGGTTGCAAATGCAAGCGGGAGGGTTGTCGAGAACAAGTAGGGGCCATTCTTCTTGCTCTTCCAGTTCCACGAACTCAAGGCTTAATTCCATGGAGATCTGTGAGCTATGCATGGCCGATATGTAACCTATCCGGGCGAACAATAGACGTGCTTTAGATACAGTAATATTCTGAAGGAGGGCACGATGTTCGCGCAGGATGAAGCGGCACGACGCGACGAGGAACAGTGGAATATGACGCATATGTAGAGGAGGGGGATACCCTAAGCAGCAGACGCATGACGCGCGTATAAGAGAACATTTGATAATAGTGGTGCGTAAATGAAAAGAAAGGTACCCTCAGGCTAGTGAACAGACGTACAGCGCACATATGAAAGATAGAGGTCGTAATCGGGAATCGAGCTGCCTAGGTTCGTCAGAAAGAATAGCGCCGAAATTCGGGGGCACAAAGTAGGTGGTGGAACAGAGAGCACCGGAAGACTTGACGGTGCAACGTGTTGCGGTGCCGTACGTGGTACATTTCTGCGGACGGCTGACAGTGGTGCTGTGGCGTACGCAATCATGTCGGGTGGTGCACGTGAGTGGATCAGCCAATGAAAGACAGATTCGGGTGCGCTCTTTCTTCGTTGATAGGTTGTCCGAGTCAAAGTGTGTGCTGTGAGTTGGTTGTGGTCTTTTGCATGGAATTCTTAGAAATCGTAAATTCGATTCGTAATTATAAGATAGCACAAAACTACACATCCAGCTCATCCTCATTAGGTGAAACTTTTGGGAAAACGCAAGTAACGAACTCGGACAACCGTGACGATAACTCAGGTAACCATATTGGTCCCGAGTCTTCTGGCACTTTTAAAGGCATCAGCAACATTCTTATGCTCGTAACTGTACTCCTTAGAATGATAACATGCCAAATTTGCGTTGTCA